>CM060964.1:20065410-20112910 GCA_030765045.1 Tenodera sinensis
AGCACCACCACCACCACCAAACTCAACCACCACCACCACCAGCACCACCACCACTACCAAACTCAACAACCACCACCACCAAACTCAACAACCACCACCACCACCACCAGCACCACCACCACCACCAAACTCAACAACCACCACCACCACCACCAGCACCACCACCACCACCAAACTCAACAACCACCACCACCACCACCACTACCAAACTCAACAACCACCACCACCACTACCAAACTCAACAACCACCACTACCAAACTCAACAACCACCACCACCACTACCAAACTCAACAACCACCACCACCAAACTCAACAACCACCACCACCACCACAACTACTAAACTCAACAACAACCACCACCACCACCACAACTACTAAACTCAACAACCACCACCACCACAACTACTAAACTCAACAACAACCACCACCACAACTACTAAACTCAACAACAACCACCACCACCACCATCAACATTCAATAAGACATTATCGATACTATTAAAAATATGTGTCAATAGTTTTGAGTGTCGCTTATATGTGCTTCTTTATACCACACATTTACATAACACGGGCCTGATGGACCCTGTCGTTTATGTTGTAGCGTCAGTAAATTAGATATTATAGCAGCCAATTAAATATTTTTGTGGAATTCAGAGAACACATTTGCGCACATAGGTCTTGTTGAGAATGCAGCTTCTTACAACCTGCAGCTCTTTGTTCAACTGTGATTTTGTGAACTCCTGTGTTGTGAAGAAGAGTGAAAAGTTGAAGTTTGTATTTACAAGCCTTTGACTCAGTACAGATTTGGAAGAAAGGTAACACTAAACACGATCAGCAATTATATTCCTATAGGCTATAGAAGAAAAGGCTACATTGTACCTATGCTATTTCTTCCCATTGTTTTTCAGATAAAATGTTGCAATCTACATCTAAAAAAATCTGATGTCTTTCACACATGACTTTCTCTACTCCTGTACTAACCATTCCTATATCTTCTTCGTGTTAGTTTTCAGAATTTTCAGAAATTACCTTATTTTTTATGCTCTTGTAGGTACAAGGGGAATATGGGAATATAGTAGGTGCTGAACGATAGTCAAATCTTTTAAAGCATTGAAATTCCGTCCTCTTTGTACGGCTAACATATAAAAAATGAATAACGATGTTCCATTTGACGAAAGTTTAAGCTTTCCAAAACTCACACAAATAACAAGGAATATCTACGAAATGGTTCCCTCTGCCCGCCCACCCCCCCCCCCCCCAAAAGCACCTTTATTCAGGCATAAATTGTTGCATTTTAGCAAGAGCTAAATTTCTGTATAGTAAGATTTGGTCCATCTCTTACGGTTTACCAATTATGCAAAATTCATCCAGAGCAAGCAGTACTATATAGGCTGTCGCCAGAGAATTCAAATACATTTCGTTTGCCATAAAAGTATCTTAAACATGTAGCATTGTAGTCAAAATCATTGGAGCCATTTTCGAGAAAATCAAAATTTTTGAAAGATTTTCCATGAAAAGGGTAGTTTAAGGTGAAGAAATCTTCAAAATCTTAGTGTCGCTTCCTTGAAAGACATTAAACTTAAATGCGAACTTTGGTTTTTAACCGACTTTTGCCTTTTTGAGTTATGCTGTCCACAGACTGACACACACACACACACACGCGGACCTTTTTCAGGAAAAGATCCGCGCGCGTGCGCGCGCGTGTGTGTGTGCGTGCTTGTGTGTGTGTACGTTCGTACGTTTGTGTATGTGTGTATGTGTGTGCGTGTGTGTGTCTGTGTGTGTATGTGTGTGTATGTGTGTGCGTGTGTGTGTGTGTGTGTGTACGTTCGTACGTCTGTGTGTGTGTGTACGTTCGTACGTCTGTGTGTGTGTGTGTGTGTGTGTGTGTGTGTGTGTGTGTGTACGTTCGTACGTCTGTGTGTGTGTGTGTGTGTGTTGTGTGTCTGTGTGTCAGTGTATCTGTTAGCCTATGGACAACATAACTCTTAAGTGAAATGCTGGTTAAAAACCACAGTTGGTATTTAAGCTTAACATCCTTTAAGTATGCGAGTTGCAGATTCTGAAGAACATTCCCCCACTCTATCGACGGGCCCTTAAACCCTAATCACTCACTCACTCAATTCCCCCACTCTAAACTACCCTTTATATGAAAAATTTTGCGAAAACGATTTTGATTAATATGCCTTATGTTTAAGATATTTTTTGACAAATGAATTATATATTTTGAGTTTCCTGGCTATAGCCCATGTAGTTCTGTTTACTCTGGGTGACCTTTGCATAACCGGTAAACTGTAAGAGCTAGACGAAATCTGGCTATACAAAAATGTACATCTTGCTGAAACCACAATTTATGTCTAAATACTTTTTTTGTATAGTGAACCATTTTGGAGGAGTTTCTTCTTATTTGGAACACTTAAACTTCCGTAAAATGGAAGATCCTTAGTAAGTTTTTTATATATTGTGTAAAGAGAACGGGATCTCTAAGTTTTAAAATATTTGACTATCGCTCAAAACCTACTGTATTCCCATATTTCCCTTGTAGCTGCAAGGAAATAAGGAATAACGTAATTTCTGCAAATGCTTATCTCAACTAACATGAGGAAGATAGAGGAATAGCAGTTTGTAAGAATGGTTAGTGCAAGAGTAGAGAAAGTCATGTGAGTGCAACACATCACATTTTCTTTTTTCTTTTTTCCTTTACTGTATATAATGTCATCCAACGAAATATGTTGAACGATGATTGAATGAAATTTGAGAAATGGCGTGCAAATGAAGCCGAGGTCGATAGAGCAGAAGGTTACATAACATTCCTCTTCTCGGGACAAGGGGAAACTTCGGAGAAAAGCCTAATCTGGATGACTGAACTCGGGACCTCTTGAATGTGAGGCAGGCACGCTACCACTACACTATAGAGGCGGGCTTAAGATTGGACTAGGGTTAATTGGGCAAGGCGCAACGCTAGTGCCTCCATTGCGCATAAGAGCCTACGCTTTCCAAGAACCCAAGTCTTCTTGTGTTAAAACTCCAGGGATAATCTTTTCCACAAAACGCTGGAGTTGTTGACGTCAGATACTTTCGGGTGAGAGGAGCACAGTAATTCCGCCTCACCCCCCCCCCCACGCCCCGCCCCTCTTTCGCCTGACGTTGGACATCACTGGTTATGAGCACCACTAGAAACACTTTCATTGTCATGATACGCCTCGAGAACAAAACCCTCACAACGGCTAAATCCTTTACAATTAGTCTTAATGAAGTACCCGTACTCACCCGCTTACGTGCTCTTTGAAGTTTGTCATTTAGGAGAAAAGCAATCCTTTTTGTAAAAATAATTCATTATGAACTCTTCGACACTAATAGGATTTAGAACTCTCCCCCACTGCTAGGAGATATTGTGACTGTTTCATTCAATTAAATAAAAACCCTCCAAAACTCGTTTCATTTACTTTATTAACAGACAATCGAAATACATTAGCAGGTAATCTCTACGTTCACCCCCGTGTGCGTCACCCCGGCAGCAGCAGCAACAGACGAGGGCCCTTTGCCCCGCCCCGCCCCCCCCCCCCCCGTCCCGCCCCGCCCCGTCCCCTTCGCGACAATTCAGTTACCAGTTCTGGCTCTCCAGCGAGCTAATTAATAGAGATATTCGCCCACATATCAGTCATCGATTTCCTTTGCCACGCAAATTAAACACGAAGTTATAATTTTATGAGGAAAAGAATTTGACTTTTAAGAATTATAATTTATAAAGGCTTATGTTTTTGGTGACCGCCTCCGTAGCGCAGTTGGTAGCGCGCTTGCCTCTGGCACGGAGGACCCGGGTTCGATCCCCGGTACCAGCATGGGGATTTTATCCCGTCTGGGAGGTCTGGCATGGGGTGCACTCAGCCTCGTTAGGTCCCGGGGGGACCAATTGAGGAGCTACTTGATGGTGAAGTGGCGGCCCCAAGTCTAGAAGACCGCATAACTGGCCGGGAGGGCTCGGGGCGCTGACCACGTCCCACCCTCCAGTACTGCACCTCACCAATGACGCCTGTAGTGGGCAGAGGTGGGGGACGCAGCGGCTGGGCGGTAGGCCTTGGCCCTTCGTGGGCTGTCGCGCCGGGGTTTAGGGTATGTTTTTGGTAATATTTTTATTGCTATGCCAATCTATATACAGCGTTGTTTGTTCGAATTGAGAAACAGCAGTAAAAATGTAATTACCTCCCCCCACAACGGCTAAGACTTAAAAACAGCCAAAAATTGCAATTAGCCCAAAGAAAAACTACAGAAAGGAAACCAAAAAAGGAACAACAAACAAGTCAAACCCACAGTGGCCTGCAGTGACTCCAAATGAACATACATTATGCTGGGCTTGTTCTTCGGACATTCGAAAAGAATGGGAGACTTAGTTACCGATATTCAACCAATGGCAGTCAATCTTGCTTTTCTTTTATTGCTGAAGGAAGGAGTGTTACAAGCGCAGGATGGAGCTGATGTCTCAGTCAAACTGCGCGAGCTGCGTTAAAGCAGGAGTCACCAGTTAGACGACATACTAAATTGCAGCTTCCATTTCGGCGCCTTGCAATTAAAACTGGCCGCTGATATCTCGGATATGGCCTCTTCATGCTACGTCAAGTCTGTCATGGGAAGTTCAGGGTGGGTTTCGACATGACGAGTTGTTAGGAACCTTTGTTATTCAGGTGAAACTGGGAGAAACTGAGAAGAGAGTATGGCAGTGTAGGAATTTTCAGCTTTTCTGAGATTTAATTTTCTTCATTCATGTTTGGTAGAAGCGTTGATGTAAATATGGCGATTGCATTCATTATTTTCTAAATTATGCCTTAAAAACCTACAAGAATTAGCAATTCCGCGTGTGACTGACATTTACACTACATTTTATTCTTAAAATGTCTGTCTAATGGTCAATATAGGTGTAAAAATGTTATTTTAACGGCATATGATGACAGAGAGTACATTGGCTCTTGTGACAGGGAATATAAAAACCTTAAAAAGTGAAACGATTATTTAATAATGAGCGCTAAACTTTTCGTGACTAACTGACATTTTTGCCAACTGTAGGTTTTAACATTTGTGATCAGTTTATATGTTTAGGATTATTCAAAGTTTTTTCTCTGCTGTAAGATGTTATAACTTTTTGAATTTTAAAATGTAATTTGCAAACTACCACAGCCACATTTTGGAACCGTTCCCCGGTACATCCACATTAAATCCTGCCATTTTGTTTCTGCTGTGACGCACAAGTGTTATACCACTAAGTTTAACATACACTGATACACATTCTTGCAAAGTATGGAAACTTCAAATGAACAAATATAATTTTTAAAAATATAGTTAGCATCAAAAGTTGTTCTTCTTTTTGAGTTCAATGACGTACACAACTCCAAAGTTTTGTTAAAATCTAACAAAAATGCAACGTAAGGACATGCTTATAAAACTACTCCAAATTTACCTTTAAACGGGCACTAAAATTTGCAGCGGCACGTTTTTTTACTTTCTCTACTACCCATAGTAAGTAGAGGAACTATTTTATTGCACGCAAAAATTCGATGTGGAGATTTCACCAGAAATATGCTTTGAGGCACCCTAAATAAAAAAAAAGCATTTTTAGAAAAAAGTCCGTGTGTGTGTGTCTGTGTGTCGGTCTATGGACAGCATAACTCAAAAACGAAAAGTCGGTTAGAAATCAAAGTTGGTGTTTTAGTCTAATTTCTTTCAAGGATGTGACACGAAGGTTTTGAAGAAAATTTCGCCACCCTAAACTACCCTTTATATAGAAAATTTTTCGAAAACTTCGATTTTCTTGAAAATGCTCTAAGGATTTTGATTAAAATGCCATATGTTTGAGATATTTTTATGGCAAGTGAAACGTATATTTTGAATGTTCTGGCTATAGCCCATGAAGTTCTATTTACTCTGGATGACTTTTGCACAACTGGTAAACCATAAGAGATAGACCAAATCTTACTCTACAAAAACTGTAGATCTTGCTAAAATACACATTTATGTTCAAATAAGTTTTTTTGTAGAGTGAACCATTTCGGAGATATTGCTTGTTATTTGTGTGAGTTTTGGAGAACTCATACTGCTGTCAAGTGGAACATAGTTATTGATTCTTTAAATGTTAACCGTGAGAGAACGCAACTGGAAAGATTTATAAGATTTGAGTATTACTCAAAGCCTGATGTATTCCCATATTCCCCTTGCACCTGCAAGGAAATAAGCAATAAGATAATTTCTGCAAATGTTTATCTCCACTAACACGAAGAAGATATAGGAATAAGAGTTTGTAAGAATGGGTAGTACAAGAGTAGAGAAAGTCATGTGATTTTTTATAGTTATGCGGATGTGATAAAATACTCAAAAGGCGCAGTTGAGCACTTCAGTCGTTGGGAAACCCACGGATTGGCTACCTGGTGATGTCGTGGTCTCTAACTGGATCCTATGCTTCTGTGTTATATTTGAGAATTGCAGAGAATCAATTTATGTGGTACTTATGTCATATTTATATTTGTCATCTGTAACATTGATACACTGATTAACAGTGTGCATGGCGGTATCATTTACGGAATGTATTAGCAGTGACTTTTAATAACAACAACTTATTAATAGTGTATTTATGGTTATGTTGACAAAACAAATGTATGGAAATTCGCAAGCAATTGCGTCGCCACTCTTAAACTAGCGACTGCAAGTTGCAAGTAGCTGGCTTCTCAGTTCTTAATGCCATCTATGCTCCCATTGGTTGAAGAACTTGCCCAAAAGCCTTCGACATTTCTTTCTTTATCAGAAAGAATGGGGGAAAAGAAATTTATTTCCTTTGACTTTTGTGTTATCAGTGGTTGGGTAGGGGAGGTGCTGCAGAGGAGGGTTGGACATTGAAGGGCGGAGATATCTTCCTGAAGCTTCCTTGTAACTCTTCTCCTTCCTCTTCTCTCTTCTTTCTTCCCCATCCTCACACTGTTCCATCAATTGAGCAGCTCTCGAGGAGCAATATAATAACAACATCATCCTAACCACTTCCTCTTGCCCTTTTGGTTTCTGCGCCCTCATGTTCCCTCAGCGGAATAAAGTTTGAAGTTTACTTCAAGGTAGAAGTCGATTTATGACAGACTGTGTACCAAAACACGAACTAAGCTGGTATAAAGAGAGCAAAGAAGTCTGGTTCAAAATTGCAGGCTAACTGATTATACTGCATATTTGTTGAGGGATTTAGCGTGGCCCCAATAGTTGGTAAAAATGTCCTGTGCTCTTAAAATTACATATGCACCAGTTTTAGGTAACAGGACAATGAAATAATTCTAAAGGTCTCATAAGGGTCAATCCACGTCAAATCGAACACCCGTAAAACACGACTTTTTCGTAGGAGGTGCAAATATTTTTTATGAATAATAGGCATCAAATAAGGAGACCCGTATTTTTTTATTTCCGTATTTTTAAATTACTTGCTTAGTTATGGCTATTAGAAACTAGGCAATTTCTGCGCGCACCGTAATATAAAATATTTTGTTACTCTAAGGCCATATAGAGTTGAGAGTTGGGGTTTGGCACACTGGAAAGGTTAAATACAATACTTTTAACAACTTTCGATCAATCATTATCACACACAAATTTTGGACTGTTTTTTGATGGTATATTTTGTAAAACCAAAAATAGAACTTAAATCGATGTGTTAAAAATCTAAAAAAGATACACACGTATTTCCTGATATTTTATCTATAAAATAAGATGTTGAAAACTATGGAGTTTGCATTAGTGCATTTGCTACAATTTTTTTCTGGAGGCGTGCAAGCGCTCATGGACGACATGAAGTAGCGATCCGTTTCTACAGCTGGATTCGCCTTGAAAGCGAGTAACAAACCAGGTGACTGCAGACAGCATGCGAATTGGTGCGTCAGCTATGCTACTCATATAACTTCTTCTTACTAAGGTAGTACAGTCCATGCAGAAAAATGTCTCCTCAATGTACCTTCTTTCTGATACTCCTGTGGCATCTGATACGTGCTTTTGAACTTTTGAATTTTTTTGAAAAAAGTCTTCTGATGTAAGCAGTTCTTTGCTTTTAGCTTCTTCCTTCATGTACGTCCATACATTTGAAATAATTTCTCTACTCTGACTGTGTAATGTTTCAGTCCCTAATTTAGAACGTACAGGTGGCATAATTGATTTACGCTATGATCAATGTCTCACAAATTCACTATATTCACTGTTTATCGCAAGGATCTATGTCTTCAAATGCACGCTGCAGTGCACTTAAAAGCACCTGTGAATTAGCAGGAACTGTCTCAGATCATGCAGACATCACTACCTTCCCCCTCACTCCCCATGTGCATAGTTTTATTCGCAGAATTATACAATATGAGCTGATGAAAGAGGCGAAAGCTAAGGATTCACCAACAGGACTTCCGGTCAAGGTCAGGGGCCAAGAACGATGGGTCCAGCTGTACTTCATTACACTCCTTCATTCCTTTGTCAAAAACTGAAGCTTTAGTGAAACAATTTTCTTTCGAAGAAGGAGGTAAAGCTGTGTGTTGTATGGAAACATTAGCTTAAAATGCATATTTTAAAAACATTTTGAAGATGCTAATAGTGTACGTATAATAGTGTCAGCTAGCAGTGTTCTTCTTACTGTACTGTTGTAACATTCATGGAACCTCAAGCAATGAACAGTTGCCGCAATGGAAGGTGGCAATTGTGCGAGGTTACAGTAGCCGTCACCGCTGCACTGATTTGCAAAGTTAAGTACAACTGAACTATTAGAGACTCCATTCTGATTTTTTCTGAGAATATTGAATAAACTTCATTGTATTTTTAGTTTTTTTCCATATTTTTAAATGGTCGAGTTTATGTTATGATCTAAATTTAAAACTTTAATCGTATAAAATATAATATTAATAATAATTAATAAAATTTTCTAATAAATACCTCACGAAATACTGCGATTTATCTTTAATTTGAGCCAAAGATCAAGTAATTTGCTTTATTACAATCGGAGGTATGATTGATCGAAGAGTGAGGAGCGCGCGATTTTTGGGACATTTCAAAAATTAATATCTGCCAATATATATATATTTAATAAAACGAAGAAACACGGGTCAAATATATTTTGTTCCAAAGCACCAAGAAAAAATTCCAAGAAAATCTGAGAGATCAAGGTCATTTTTTGCCTTATTTTGTTCGATTTGACGTGGAATGACTCATCTTTTACGGCTGTCACGCTATTTATTTATTTTCTATCTTTGAACACTATACACTTACGTCACGTTCTGTAATCTTCTAATAGAGCTCTTTTACCCACACCATACTTACAGTACCTTTTGTTTTTCTGTTTCACTTCTCAATAGAGGGCGCAATATTTAACCGTCTAAGGCCTATGCAATCATTAGCATAGTTCTTATATGCTGGGTGCAAAAAGGCAATATATAAAATTAATTTTGTTGCTTAATAACGCTATCAATTATCAGGATCACATCAGCGTCGCCGGTGTGCCGGAATTTCGTCCCGAAGGAGCTTTTTACATGCCCGTAAATCTACTGACATAGAGCTGTCGTTTTTAAGCACACTTAAAAACCATTGGTCTGAACCAGATTTGAACCCGCGACCTAGGGGTCAGTAGGCCAGCGTCTAACGAACTGAACCACCCAGACCGACAATGTATAAAAATGATAGAGTAGAAAGGCAGCACTGAAATAAGCATTTTGAGGTAAGTCACAAGAGGTCGCCAAAGCTTTTCTATGGCACTGTTTGCACCAACATGAAGTCCCTTGTTTGTGTGATGCCAGATATACGTAGTACGCACTCCTGTACAGTACCCTCACTGTCACTAATGTCCGCGTCTAGGCAATAGGAGCGCGCTACAACGCTGCGTGTGGTTGAAAGAGTGAGACAGTAGCATGCGCGCAGCGTAAGAATGGCGTTTCGCTCAACTACACATCAAGTGAAACTGTAGATCAAAGCTTAAGTAAAATTTAGCTGATCAGTTAAACTAAATAAATGACAATAGAAATGAAATGATTTATTCCACACGCTGCAGCAGTTAACTCTGGGCACTTTTTAAAATCACATTTGTACATCAGAATATCTTCACCATGTGGCGTAAGTCACGCGATAGGAGCTAATTCCGCTCTATAACACCTTGGTTGTGATGTCAGTGTAATTATAAAATGAACTACGTATACGTTTGGTTGCCTTCTGTTTGATTTGCTTACTACTCAGTTAAAGAAAGACAATGATTAGGCGGAAAATTCTTAGATCTGTTTTAAAGACCATCAACAGCAGCTCAAGCTGTTGCCGATAACCAGCAGTTAATTTATAGGATTTATTTATTAGGATTAGTGAGATTTTCATAAAGTTAGATCTTTAAAGTCCAGCTGCACCATGATGAAGCAATGAGCATATTTTTCTAATACGTATCAGACACAGAATAACATTCCATCCATCTAATAAATTACTTATAATGTTGCGGCGGCCTAACGGACAAAGGAGCTACTTCACACCACTGCCTGTAATGTGGCCGATAAACAACACGCGGGCAGTAAACAGGGAAGCAAACGGCCCAGAACAAAAGCAGTTGCACGCATTTTCTGGAAGCTTTGCACGTGCGGGTCTTGTTTACAAGAAGCTTCGAGAAACGTCGTATTTCCAGATAAATCGCTGGCACCTAATTATCTGCTATTTAAGTGAGTCGAGCGGACAGTGTAGAGGCAGTCTTTTCTTTTTCTTTCTCTTTTGTTTTGTTTAAGTGCAGTGTACTTGTTTGTGTACAGTGAGTAGTATTCGTGTCATGGTTACGAACAGAACAGCTACTGGATACAAGGTTTCGGATCTTGATATTGTTTCCTCACCTCTTCTTTTTCGTTCTCGTTTTCTTATATCCCTTACTTTCCTGGTCAATTTTCATTTTGCTTTCCTTGAACCCCTCCCCAAATTTTTTTCTGGGAGACTCTCTGACACACTTTTCCTGTTAACACGCACATTAAAGTAAATACTGATACGTATTTCTATACTGATTTAATATAGGTAATTCTAAGAAGTCAATGCGTTGATGAAATCATTTAGAGTCAGGAGAAATAGTGTGACTTCGGCCTCGGCGCTCAACAAAGGAAGGTCGGGGCCAAGCTACTTCACACCACATGCCATGCCGGCGAGCGGGCAAAGACGTTCAAGGCCCGGCTGCCTCGCTGGACTGCGTGTGAGCGTTAACAATCAAGACGGCAGAAAAAAAGGGGTTTCGAGAACGTTCTCGAGACTTCTGGCTGTCATTTCCGGTGCGTGTGTGGGGAATCGAGAGAGGCGTGTGTGACGTTATCCCCAATATATGAGGAGGCTAGAAAAGACCAGAGTAAAGACTTTTAGAGTTGAGTTACGGACATGAGTCGGTCAGTGTATCAGTGAGCGTGAGAAAGCTGTGTGTTGTGTTGTCGGGAGAAGATTCAATGAACGTCGCGAGTGATTGTAACGTCGTAATTAGGGTATGAGAGGCAGAGGAAGTGAAGAAAGGCACTGAAACGACTGAGCAAGGTTATGAGAAGCAAAAACTGTGAGCTGTGATAGCCCGAAAGAGTATAAAGTGTTTACGAAGAGAAGAAAATTGTGAATTTGTGGTAGAATTTTAGAAAGCAATAAAGTTATAGAAAAGTGACGGGGCTGGATTTTTCAGTTTTTTCACAAAATAGAAGTTTATTGGGAAACAGTCCATTTTTTGCAGACAATGGAAAACTTTCCCTGAAGCTATTCTGGAATCAGGTTCAATTGTAAATAAAACAGACATGCGTGTGTATACAAGCTAGGATTATGTTCGGAAAGTTAAGGATTAAGAAGAATGGGCTTATCTTGCTATCGTAGCAGTTCGTGTGAGAATGGTTGTTCTTCAGAAGCACACAACAGAACTAAGTGGGGAGTTTTTGTAATACTTCACGAACAATAATGAAATGATGTTTTTTCTGAAGAAATAGTTCAACAGATAGTATTAAAGGAATATATTACGTGGCTTATGGAGAAACGAAACATTATATGGCGAAAGCTATCAACCCCGAATATAATGACTGAAGTGGAGAAATTTAGATGTTTGAGTCAATTCTATGAACAGCAGTATTGAAGTGATCTGGGAAATGTGTACCCGGCGTGAACCAACGCTTACCAGGAAAATGTTGTAAATTAGTCCGCCAACGCGAAAAAAGACATTCCACGTAGTCACATCCTATTAACGGAGAAAAGGAACCGAGGGTAATAAATGTGCACCTGAGTAAAGTTGTTTAACGTATTCATTTACCGTAGAAACACCGTAATCGGAGATACCTAGAAGTAGTAGGAGTAGGACAGACTTCGGCACTTAGTGCCTGTGCCCCCAGGAGGGAGGGTTGAGGTGAGAGGAGACAGAGGGTAGCCAGACCACAGGAGAGTGGGCACAACAGAGGCAATTATCCAGGTTTAAACTCCCCAACACCAGTCGGTACACCGGTCCCCCGCCGGTTCGAGTAGAGCGTCGCCTACAGGGGTCCTTCTGTGGCAGTGGAGACACGAACCGGAGCCCTACGGAGATACAGCATTTCGTCCCCACCATGCTGCACCTGAACACCTACTGACGCTTTAGACTATGAGGATGAAAGGATGAATAACATGATTAGTGAAGTGAGGTGGAGGGAAAGGAAATTCGGGGATGAAAGTTACCTACCCCGAATTCCCCTGGCGACCCGGGAAAACCTCCGAAAAAACCCACGGGTCAAGTGGGCCGGTGGCTGTGAACGAACCCACGACCTCCCGAATGTGAGCTTCAGACGTTACCACGGAGCCATCTTGCTCGGTGGAGCTATTTAAATCATAAACACGTTTGTTTATTTCTCCCTCTCCATTCGAGTATGAACGAACCGCAAATTTCAGAGAGAGAGAGGTGGGGGAAGAGAGAGAGAGTGAGAGAGAGAGTGAGAGAGAGCGAGAGAGATTGTTTATGGCTTGAAACGTACCCTCGTCACCATGAATTCTAGATTGACTTATACAAAGATTTCCTATCGTCCCACAATAGTTTCATAACAAAATCTCAAAATCAACAGGTTATTTAAATTAAACTTTCAACCTAGAATTTCGCTGTCATTTAAAATCGTCTTATCAGGTGATGCTGCCGCCATAGAGTCCAGGTATAAGAAGCAGCTTTTGTGATAAGATGATCTCGGATAAATATTTTCGGTATCTGCTTAGAGTTAGGAGTTGGAGATTTTTCTTGAGCTCAGACCATGCATGCCAGAGAAAACGTAGTGGTGGTTGGGCGTATTTTAGCCCCCAGTTGAAGCTATAGAATCGGATTAGAGTGGCCATGGAACGCAGCGTTACAGCGCCTACCATACATAAGGGAGGGAAAACTCGCAATAAACTTAATCAACGCTGAGGCATTTTCTATTAAATAAGGAAAGTTGTGGCAAGGCCCAATACAAGTATATAACAAAATCATTGAATAAACCGTGCGCTGAATGATAACGGATATTATACTGGCGAAGGGAAAATATGATCAATGCTGAACGAGTACGAAAACAAAACTTCATTAATCCAAATTAGCGAAAATTATCCAATATTTTAGTTAATTTACCACCATTAACGCTCCTTCTAAAATGAACTATAAAGCTACGGATTTAACATCTTCATTCTTATATTTCGGCACATAAATATGCCCCTCAGTTTTTGAAGTAGTGTTTAAGGCCTGTTCTTAGCAGTAGAGCAGTAGTAGTTGTAGTAGTAGTAGTGGTAGTAGTAGTGGTGGTGGTGGTAGTAGTAGTGGTAGTAGTATTAGTAGTAGTAGTAGTAGTAGTGGTGGTGGTGGTAGTAGTAGTAGTAGTAGTAGTAGTAGTAGTAGTAGTAGTAGTAGTAGTAGTAGTAGTAGTAGTAGTAGTAGTAGGAATAGTAGTAGTAGTAGTAGTAGTAGTAGTAGTAGTAGTAGTAGTAGTAGTAGTAGTAGTAGTAGTAGTAGTAGTAGTAGTAGTAGTAGTAGTAGTAGTAGTAGTAGTAGTAGTAGTAGTAGTAGTAGTAGTAGTAGTAGTAGTAGTAGTAGGAGCAGTAGTTTTGTTCATCTGTGTATCAGTACAATGGCATTGATACGTCAATATTTTATTTACAATATTATTAAAATATGCCCTAATGGTTTATAGTTCAACACTTCATCAATTCAACAAACGTGTTTGATGATACCAACAAGTGTATAAATTGTGAAAAATAATATAATAAGAAGGTTAATTATAAAGCCATGTAAAATAATAATAACAATGTGAAAATGTATGATAAAATCTATATAATAAGTAGTCATCTAGTTGTACAATTACGATGCCTGGATAAACTCTTTCACACTATAGAAATTATCTCTCACTAACATTTGCTTCAAAGACTTCTCGAAACGTCGCACGCATTTTAAGCTTTTCAAACTAGTTGGCAATTTATTATATAGGGCAGCTGCAGTCTGTCCAACCCCTTTGGAAAAGAGCGACACTGTGCCAAAGTGTGTTTTGCTCCTGGTGTCATGATTGTGAATTTGGTTATTTTTAGTGAAGTTTCTATAACTTTATTTTGTGTAACATAATAAACAGTACATGTACAGACTTGGTAAAGGGAAGATTGTTTAGTTCCTTAAAAAGTTTCTGCACGAGTCATATTTCCCTGCATATGAAAGTTCTTATGACAGGTGGTGGCCATTGATAATATACACGAAATGAATTGATAATTAGGAAAGCAAACGTTCCAGGTCTAAGCTGGAATTGAACCAGACTTTCCGTTCACGAGACCATTCTTTCCTTAATTGTTTAGGCTACCGTATCGCTGAATCTAAGTGCGACATTACCCCAAGAGTCCTTCGCGGCCCAAGGCTTACCATCCGGCATCATGAGTGGGATGCAGAGCTGGAGAATGGGACGTGGTCAGCGCCCCGAGCCTGTTATGCGGCCTTCGCAGCCTGCAGTCACTACTTCTTTATCAAGTAGCTCCTCAATTGGCCCCTCCTGGACCTAACGAGGCTGAGTGCACCCCGTGCCAGACCTCCCAGAGAGGGAAAAATCCCCACTCCGGTAGCGGGGATCGAACCCGGGTCCTCTGCACCAGAGATAGGCACGCTATCAATGCACAATGGAGGTACTCTAAGTGTGACATTGTAATCAAAAAATATTAAATAATATACGGGCTAATCCTTAGAGGTTACGTAAAGGAATCTGAAACCGTTGCGGAACATGCAGAAAACACCGGCCACCCTTTGACTTTGACAATTTAAACATTTTAGCAATCTATGACAATTTCTCACATCGAATAGTGAGGGAAAGCATAGAAATATTTAAAGAAAAGGGTAGTCTGAACCGTGACACCGGCAAACCACTCAACACGATATGGAAGACCCTATTAGGTCAACTTCCTATTGGAGCAGAAGGATCCAATAGGATTACGAGTGGGACGGAACGAGGCCAATCAGAGTAGGCAGTGACTAATTGATTAGATTTTTGCAGTCGCCCATTGAAGAAGCCGAACATAGCTTTGCGGCAAAACGTCGGCATAATTTTTAATTTCTTAAATAAGCCAAAAAGACGCGGCCCATACTGGAAACACGAAAGAAGTAGCAGTGCATTTTCATTGGGAAAACGAATTTGCAATTTTCAGTGAGAATATTCGTAAACTATGGGACGTATTAATAATTTCCTAACATACTGCATTTAGACAATGCAGGCTATTCGATGAGGATGTACTTTGGCGTTATAGTTGAGAATACTAAGGTACCAGCAAATCTTTCATTCTGCCCACACGTTTCCTTGCGTCCGCCAGAGAAGTAGGAATTATGTTCACCCCACGTAGCCTCAAAGCCCATTCATTGGTTGCGATGGAAACGACCTCAATTTTACTAAGACGGAATACAAAAGTCTGTTTCAAATGAAATGTCCCAACAGCACATTTCCTTAGCTCTGATAGATGCAGAGAAATTGCAACATTGTGTAAGTAAGGTGCAAACGGGTTAGCGGTAATAACAAGGGTTCCAGATAAATACAACAGCTTTGAGTGTTAGTAAAACGGACGTGACATTGCCGTACAGAATATCAGTCGATGAAGTTTAGGAAAATGCACAGAAGCGGCCTTAGCAACAATTTGTCCAAGGTTGGGATTTTCTAGTAGAACTGGAGAAGATAATAAGCTCTGGTACAATATTTTTCTGTGCCCATAATTCCTGTATTTGAGCAAATACACGTGTTTTAAAACAGTGTTTGTAAGTTCTGTGATCAAAACTGAATAACTAACCTATCAAAACTCCCATAGAGATCGGATAGATGCAGGTCGCGAGAACTGCTGAAATTAACCAGAAGAAAGTCCTCATCGCAATGGGACCTCTTAAAGGTCACGGTGCCCTCAGAAGGTACCTGGGCAAGGTGTGTCAACAGATAGATGAGACAGCTGCCCATCTACATGCTGTCTAAAGAATACTCATTTTTGGGATTCAATTCCTTAACTTGGAGGAGCTTTCAACTGTCGCAGTCCAGTCTGATTTAGCTTATTATGACTGTCAGACTTCTGGATCGACGATAATGATTGATAAGACTGGAGACGTGTAATATATCTGCAAGTTGCACCCCTAACAAAGAAACATATATTCTGTTAGGCTCGAAATATTCCAAAAATAAACAAATAAAAATAAAACAGTCTGACACACCACGAATATCACAATAATGTAGACATTATATATGAAAATGAGGTATAAACCTTCCAACATGTTTCACCAGGCGTTCTTGACATTCTCAAAGATAAACTGCTTGTCCTCACATCCCTAACACCTATGATGTTATTCAAATATTTACACTCAATAAGGGGCGTAAACTTAAATATCAAAATAATATGTTCGTTTTGAGTTCAAAAGTTCGTTTACTGTGAATTTTTGTTGTGGTTTATAAACAAATCCCTGTACGTAGCTTGTGAAACGCGGCATTGGTTTATTATTGTGGTACTCTTAACACTTGCTAGGCCTGTGGTGATAATTGTCCTGCTAAAAAATTCCACTTCAGCAACAAGTTGCGTGGACAATTAATGTCCTTGATGTTAATAAAATATGGTCCTGTAAACTCTTCCAGCCTTTTCCACGTAGGTTTGCCTGGGAATGAAATGGCGGATTTGGCAGCAAAGACGGCAACTACAGAACCCAGTATTACCATCTCACGTGTTACTTCGGAAGACTTCTTGCTTGAAATGTGGAGAGCGGTGCTGTCGTCCTGGCACGAAGAGTGGTCAGCTATCCGCGGTAATAAGCTGAGAGAAATAAAACCACTTCCGATAAACTGGGTAACCTCTTCTCGCATATCTCGCCGCGAGGAGGTTAGGTTGGCTCGGTTGCGAATAGGCCACTGCAATTTTTCACATGATTATCTATTTAAAAGGGACCCTGCTCCTCTTTGTTCGCTATGCGACAACCTTTTGTCAGTCCATCACGTGATGCTAGTGTTCCTCTCTAGAGAATCTCTACAGCTGCCTGCCAGACTTGCAGAGGTATTCCAAATGTCATTCAGCCACAGCACAAAGCTGTTCTTTATTAGGAATATTTCCTCGAGCGTTCCAAGACAAGGTTATGAGTAATAATTCGTGCAATGTATTCAACAGAAATGTAGCATTAAAATGTGGCTGCTTTAGAAACAATTCACGCTCTAAATGCCTTACTACATAGAAATGAGCTTGATATATATAACGCACAGAAGTGCAGAAGTCCCTAACTGTTACATGGATTCTCACCTGGCGCACGACCGAAGTATTTCCACTACCCAGGGAGAAGGCGACGAGGCAGCCCTTGTGACCCGGGGTTAAATAACCTTTAGATGGTAATTATTATTTTTATGTAGCTGAATGATTAGAGCAGCCGCACGTATATAAATAAATAATAATTGCCATCTGGAGTTTATTTACTCTCTGGATATGAAGTACTTACTATTGTAAGTTGCCCTTGAGGTATTTATCTCTGATGTGGTATTCCCTCTGTGGTCTACCGCAAAAAATACGAATCGGTTGGAGAATTCAATACCATACTGACACGTTGTCACAGTAGCTTAATGGTTAGAGCATCCGCACGTAAAGCAGAAGGTCTGTGGTTCAAATCCCGGCTGTGGCATTGGATTTTTCAGTTCCGATTCTTTCTATCAAACATTCCCCTCACACAGCTTGTGTGTTTAAAACACCAGTAGTAAGTTCGTTGGCATAAATAAATAATAAATGATGATGATGTTGATGATAAATACTTCAAAATCTCGCGAAAATCATTCACCACAAAGTGGACATACTCAGCACCTTAAGATCCTTGATTTTATGAATTAGGACGTTCTGGAACGGCTAAACAACCTAAAATTATAACCAGTGTTTTATTATTATTTATTCTGGAAGAGCCAATTCGTTTGCTTGACTTCAAGGGCTGGTACCATTTTGGATTGCTCTAGAAGATATGCACTGTTTCAGACATGTCCGGGTCTGAAACAGAAATTATTTCCTACGTTCCTTAGATTCTCTTAGTATTTCGGGATGGGAAAAAATTATGTCCTTTTGCGTTATATATATATCAAGCTCATTTCTATGTAGTAAGGCATTTAGAGCGTGAATTGTTTTTAAAGCAGCCACATTTTAATGCTAGATTTCTGTTGAATACATTGCACGAATTATTACTCATAACCTTGTCTTGGAACGCTCGAGGAAATATTCCTAATAAAGAACAGCTTTGTGCTGTGGCTGAATGACATTCGGAAAACCAGAAAAGTTCCTCCCTTTAGTGCTTCATAAAATGCGGTATATCCGCAATACCTTTATCTCTCATTTTAAACACAGGTCCATTTCTCCACTCTACAGAAGGCTTGGAACGAGCTCGTAAAACATTATCCTGTGTTTCGAATCGCCATGTTGTGTTTTATTATATGCCTGCTATATCTTTATTGCTGGAGCTTTAGCTCATAACAATAAACAACACACGTGCTAATGTGATCCACAGAACAGAAGTGTTAAAGGTTTTCTAAAGTTATTCTTAGAATTGGACAGATGAACCTAGCTAAATATTGGAATCAAAATGAGTCACTTCCTAATATATGCATTGGATGCCTTGGATATTTGCACTCTCTGTAAATGTCTGCCTTCTTTGAAAGTTCCAGAATCGCTTGGTTGAGTGCGTTACTTCGAAAACTTTCAGATGTTTCAGAAAGCTGGGCACTGATAATACGGTCACCATAATCTGGAAACCTCCAAGAGGAAGGGGTGAAGCCAAGGAAACGGAGAGCGGGCAGTTCCAGGGTGTCCGACTCGGACAGACGCCTTATCGTCTCCCGCCGGCGGGACCCCCCGCCCCCCCCCCCCCCCCACATAGACCTACCTCTCCCAATGTAAAGGTCTGATCTGTCGCAGACTCAACTTCAGGGTACACAGTCCCTCAAAGCAAACCCCAAAACCACACGCCTCACTCGCCATCTACTCGCCTGATCGGTCGACCCTAAAACATTATACTAGGAAATGGAGGAGAGGAAAATTTTTAGCCTCACGCTAGCGTTCGCCTCTCAGCCAGGGAAAACCGCCAAAAACCAAGTTCATAGTGCCGAACAACGGGAATAGAACTCAGGACCTTCCGAATACTATCCTCACATGTTTGTTAGAAGCCACTGTGTGCCCCTTAAGGAAGGATGAAGCCACAAATGACGAAGTATTTCGAGGTTGCAGAAAACTACTCATTCTAAGTATCGGACTGCAACTTTTCTGTCATACAAGCAGATTTCTAGATATCTATTTCTTTTCCCACAGATTATATGACGTAGGATGCGACCTAAGTATTGCATGACTAGATTCACAGACAACGAAAATGTTGAAATTTGAACAGAATTTTAACCTACCATTGCTTTGCCATATGTACCTATAGAGTAAGCCCCTGAGGTCTTCTGTGTTCTAAAGGAAGACTTTTTTGAATAATTAAAATTAATTGTGATTTCCTTGATCTAAATACTTCTTGGTATCGCCTTAGAAGAGTCATGTTCCCACAAAAGTTATTGGGATTCTTTCACTTCACATCTCGCAATTGTTTTTTAACTTCCGACATCAGTTGTGGTGCTACATCTTATAGGAAATCACAAATATGTTAGAACCATACAAATAACCTTAAATATGCTTTAAACAGTCAGAAATACATAAATTTACTTGAAATGAAACGAATACCAGCTAAGTACAGATATACTTACTGCGCATGCGCCGAGTCTGTAGCAGACGCTAGTCGCCTTGCTGCCAACATTGCTCACACTATCACCCGAGTCATTGTGGCCAACGTTAAAAAAAGTCAATACCTTTAGTTAAGGGAAGGCTACACTGGCAAGGCTCGTATCAAGGGCGCTCAAGGTCAGGCGACTGTTTGTGAACACACATAGCACTGTTTGCGGCGCTACAAAGGGTTTTAGAGATTGTTCGAAAGGACTCCGGCGGCCGGCGTATTTGTAGTTTCCAGAAAAGGTGAAGTTCGGGAACGTCATCCTCGCTATACAAAGAGGCAAGGCAACGAGAGTGGTAGTAGTTAGTTACAGATATGAATCAGTTTTTAGTTTTAGTGTGTGCGTGTAAGCTGCGTGTATACGGTTTTCGTGAGAGAACCGTCAAAAGGAAGATAGCGAAGCAGTTAATGAATGTGGAGTGGTCAGCTGTTTGAGAGACACAAAAAGTGAAGAAAGACAGAAACAAATGTGTCAAGGTTACTAGAAGAAAACAGTTGTGAGTTGTATTACCAAGAAGGACTGAAGACTGTGATAACGCCAGTGAAAGAGAACTGTGTTGTTGTGCTTTCAGTTTTGGAAGAAAATAAAGGGAGAAAAAGGTAACTGGACTGGACTTTAGTCGTTTTTGTCATGATATTTTCAATCCGTACTAACAAGTTTCTGTATGTGGACTAAATCTGAAGCCTAACGTCTTAGAATCCATGTACCTATAAAGTTGTGTAATACGCTCAATAATTGAGTTGTTTACGCCAAGGTAGTCTAAAAGAAATAGGTCAGCTCCCAAAGGTGGTCGCATTATGTTCTATTTTAAATGTATTTTTGTATCAGTGGTACACGATAAGCCCGTATTTTGCATTTGTATAGAAATTGTTCTCTAAACTACGGTATAATAGTATCAACACCGACAAAAAGAGTTTTTTTCTATAAAGGTACCGGATGTTCAACCCAAGAGATATAATGTATTTTACCTGGGCTAGAATACACACGGTGCATGGGGGTAAGCCCACTCGGAAACCTTTCATGTGGAGAATTGATGTATACCTATGTTTAGTTTTCCCTGCTAGCATCATAACTGTGTACTAGCCAAAACTAACTCATACGTTCAAAGTGTAATGGGCAGAAGTAAAATATAAAGTGCACACGAAAATGGATAATTTAACATTAGACTCTCCAGCTTAAATTACAATTCGTACTATATTTACCACTAAAAATTGTGTGCATCACGTTAGTCAGATGCATTCAAATAAATGCTTTGAAAAGGAAAACTCTTTTACTTATAAATGATTGGACCACAGAAATAATTGATGTTGGGATTTATATATATAACTGCTGCATCATATTCACATGACGTTCTGTAACCGGTAGCGTTTATCTTTATATAGCTTCTACAAACTATTCTTACAAAAGTTTAGTTTTAATCTTGTACATGTTAATCAACGTTTGCAAAAATACTTCCATAGATATGTTTGTAGACACAAGAAGGCTACGGTGGTCTCCTTAGCGCACTGGTAGCATTATCACTTACCGTGCGGCGTGGGGATTTTCTCCCACTGGGAGACCTGGTCCGGGGTGCCCTCAGCCTCTTTAGATCCCTGTGGGGCCAATTGAGAAATAGCAGCCCTTAGTTGCGAAGACCCCATAAACGACTGGGAGGGGCCAGGGCGCTGACTACGTCCCACCTCCAGTACCGCACCCCACTCATGGCACCTGTGATAGGTAGAGGCGCGGGACGCAGCGGCCGTGTGAAAGGGCTGTTAGCTGGGTAGTTAGATGGTTTGCGGGCCACATGATTCGATTTTTAGCGCATTAAATATGATCAAAATTCTAATATAGACCAATTAATTAAAAATATTAAGTTATTTTATATGATAATTATGGCTTTAGCGGCTGCGCCGTAGCCGAGTGGTTAGACCATTCGGTTCTCACCAAAGCGATCCCAGACAACCGCATGTGGGATTTGTGGTGGACGAAGCGGTGCTGGAGCGGATTTTCTCCGGGTTCTCTGGTTTCCCCCGCCATCTCATTCCACCGGTGCTCCATCTTCATTCCATGTATCATCAGTGTCACCGCCTGCGGTGCTAGTAGTAATAGTGGGCGTTAAACACCACAAAGAAATTATGGCTTTTAAGTGTAGTGGCAGGAAAAGTTTCGGGCAAAGGTAGATTATTTCAAATAAAGTGCATTTCCAGTGAATGTCCAGTTTTCTATGGAATGCTTAGTTTTCGATCTACTTATAAAGATCACAGAATTAAATACACGCATTCTTCAAACCTCTCACTAACACTGACACTACAATGTGAGTGAACAACTGCAAACTGAAAACGAACTTGAAATTTCTACAAAATGTAACGATAATAAAACGTTTGGCATACACTCGTAACTCGAAGTAACGTTACCGTGCGGTCAACAATGCACACAGACTTCAAAACTATACGCGGTAGGTAGGCAGTGAGTGAGTGAGTGAGCAGGGTTTAAGGGGCCGTCGACAGCTACGTCATTAGAGCCCCACGCGGTAGGTAGGATCGGAAATAAAAATCTGGCCTGGGTATTTCTATAACGGAAGTGATTTCTCAATGTCTTGAGCAAGAGGGTGACAGGTGAACATAAGTGCTGGAAACGATAAAACTCTTGCCCTTTGAAGTATATCTTATTCCAAATAGAATAAGTTATTTCATAAATAATATGATAACGTAGAAATATGATGCAGTCCAAATGCAACTGTCACTGCAGGCCACATACCATGGGATTGAGGGCCGCGGGTTGTCAACTGTTTAAACCAGGTAGCTACCAACTGTCCTCGAAGCGCCATACTCTTTACAGGACATAGCAAAAAACAACCGATCGTCACAGAACTCGACAGAACTACTAACTATTGTAAACTTCAAAGGAATAACAATGCTTATTTCTGAAATAACTAAACGTTATTTGAAATAGATTGTACGTTTTAAAGAAACCTATTTATGTGCACTTGTCGAGTGATACGTTTTCATGTACCTCTTAAGTTTGCCGGTTGTACAAAGTACTACAAATATTCTTCTGAATGAGGAAAAGCTGTTCGCAGAAAATGTAACATTAGCATTTTCTATACCATACGTATAGCTTACACATGGAGCATTCAATCAAAATTGTTAGAACTGTTTTAAGAAAATAAACATTTCGAAACATTTTCCGCGTAAAGCGTAGTTTGGGTTGGAGGGAATTTCTTTTGAATCTTCGCAGTGTCTGTCAGATACTGAATTTAAATTCCATGTTTGATACTTATACGACGTTTCGTCTTTTACTTGTGTGGTACACCCGCTTACCCATTCACTCACTCGCTCACTCATTCACTCACTCGCTCACTCACTCACTCACTCACTCACTCATTCAGTCACTCAATCAGTCACTCACTCGCTCACTCACTCATTCACTTAACCATTCACTCACTCGCTCGCTTGCTCACTCACTCACTCATTCAATCAGTCGCTCAATCAGTCACTCGCTCGCTCATTCATTCGCTTACCCATTCACTCACTCACTCATTTAATCAGTCACCCAATCAGTCACTCACTCGCTCGCTCATTCACTCACTCACTTACTCATTCACTCACTCACTCGCTCAATTAGTCACTGGCTCGATCGCTCACTCACTCACCCACCCACCCAGCCACTCATCACTGACTCACTCACTGACTCACTCACTCATTCACTTACCCACTCATTCACTCACCCACTCACTCAATCACTCACTCGCTCACCCACCCAGTCACTCACTCACTGACTAACTCACCCATTCATTCAATCTCTCACTCACCCACTCAACTACCTACTCGCTCACCCATCCACTCACCCACCCACTCATTCACTCACTCACCCACCCACTCATTCACTGACTCACTCACTCACCCACTCACTCACTCACCCACCCACTCATTCACTCACTCACTGACTCACTCACTCACCCACTCACTCACTCACCCACCCACTCATTCACTCACTCACTGACTCACTCACTCACCCACTCACTCACCCACTCACTCACTCACTCACCCACTTATTCACTGACTCACTCACTCACCCACCCACTCACTCACTCATCCACCCACTCATTCACTGACTCACTCACTCACCCACTCACTCACTCACCCACCCAATCATTCACTCACTGACTGACTCATTCACTTACTCACCGACTCACTCACTCACCGACTCACTCACTCACCGACTCACTCACTCACCGACTCACTCACTCACCGACTCACTCACTCACCGACTCACTCACTGACTCACTCACTACTTCATAAGATATAATGTGCACTGGCATAGTTTTATAAAATTTCAATATAGTATCTCTTCTTGTTTTCTTTGTCAATGTTCGTTTTATAGTGCCACGTATGTTTTGAAATTTACATGCCTTTTTTTTTTAATATCTGTTACATTCATAAGAAATGTCACATCCTAAGGAGCTAAAATATGTAACTTGCTCTAGCACTTTGTTTCTCAGGAGCAGTTTTGCCCGCGTTGGGTATTCACCAATAAAAGCTATTACTTTCGTTTTTTCTACTGAAATAATCAAATTGTACTTTGACATTGTTTTGTCGAGTTGGTACAAAGCCGCTTGTAGTCTGTCTTCAGTATCTGCCAGAATGACCTGGTCACCTGCAGACAGGACTGTATTTAGGATCGTTGGACCTAGCTTAAAATCTAGTTTCAACTGTACTTGCCACTCGGCAACTGCTGCGTCAATATCAATATTCAAACGCGTTGGCGACTTGGCGACATTGGGCAGCCCTATCTTACACCTAGGTTGATAGTTTTTGTCTTAAAACCATTATCCACGCAAGTGCTTTCATACATTCTTTATCATTAAAATTAAATGTTGGGGATATCCGTGTTCAGTCATTATGTTCCATAGCTTTTGCCGCACAACTTTGTCAAATGCTTTTGCGTAGTCAACAAATAATATATGGATCTCTAAATTAAATCTTCTTCTTTTTTGTATTATTTTTTATTGTTAAGACGCAATAGGCTCAGGATCTGCTTGCCCGAATCCATGTTGTTCATTGTCAAGTAGTAATCCGGTTATTACATTTAATCTTTTTGCTAATATTTTATAGCTTGTATTTAAAACACTGACTCCCTATAATTTTTACGCTCACTTCTATTCCGTTTTTAAAATATTGCCATTATTACATCCATTTTCCATTCTTCTGGTATCTGTAGGTTGGATCAACAGATTTTTTTTTAAAAAAAAATGTAACCCTATTTTAAAATTTTTTGATGCTCAGCTACTTGACGCTTTTTTGAGAGCACACTCTGGCTTGCATGCCAGTATCACTTCGCTACTTTTCATGTATATTATAGCCTTTTAAAACAACTTTATTTCCTTGTGGGACATATTATGTTTATTATTTAATTTGCTTCCGCAGTTATGCTATTTGAGACATGGTTCACGGCACGCGTGTCTTGAACGCACAGCGCCCGTTGAAGTTATCGGCGTGAATCCAATTTGCCTTACCTTTCCTGTTCTCTAGTTGTGAAATTCTGCCATTTTCTTGTCCGCTGGTTTTGATAGTGGACCCATATGATAGCTCCAGTTTATCAGAGGCCTTTAGTCAGAAGCGTACCTATGTGTGCTGTAAAGTCGGCTTTAAAACCGGAATCGGCTCTCAGTAAATGAATCCTATGTTTTTGAGCTTACTTTGGTGCGGAGTGCTTTGTGTCCCTTAAACCACTATTCCTCTGAATTTTCACATTTTGTCTACCTATAAACATTAAGTAATAGCTGTTAGTAAGTGAAGAAAACGGAATCAAAGCGCAATTGTAGTTTGAAGGATTGCCTATCTTCTAAAAAAGGAAGGGGTGGCCGACTCACCTATACCACCTGCGGTGCCCTAGTAGTAAAAGCGGGGTTAAACACTACAAAGAAAACGACTCACCTATTATATACAAAACCAAAAGTGCAAGAAATATTATAGCTAATTTTATCATATTGTGGAGCAGGGCGCGTAGCACAACAAAGGGTGGCCGGGGATAAGCTACTTCACATCACGTACCAGGCCAGCGAGCAAACAAAGCCGCTCAAGGTCAGGCTCTCTGACTCGACTGTGTTTGTACACGTGACTAACAACAATAAGTGCGGCGCACAACAACGGATTGCTTGAACCTTCTAGGGGCATCTGGTGGCCAGCGTGTTTGTGGATGTCAAGAAAGGTTCATGTCACATCATCTTTGCTAGAGAAGGAGGCAAGAAAACAGCAGAAGAGAGAGTTACAGACATGAGTCGGACAGTTTGTCAGTGAGTGCGAGATAGCTGTGTGTATGTGTGAGTGAGTGTGAGTGTGTGTGTGTGGTACTGTCGTCATGAGTGAAGTTTTAATGAGCGCCGAGTAACCGTATTGTCGGAGTAAGTGTATAAGAAGCAGAGAAAGTAAAGAAAGGCAGTGTAAGGATTGAGTCACGAAAGACTGTAGACTGTTTTTGCGTCAGTGGAAGAGAACTGTTTTTGTGCAAAAGTTTAGAACAAAAATAAAGCGATAGAAAAGTAGCTGGACTGATTTTGTCATTTTGTCGCCTTGGTGTCAGGAGTGGGATTCTTCGAATTTTCATTTTGTTACAATATATAACAATAATCACTGTAAATGTTTGAAGGAACTGTGGATTTGCTGCGTCGAAAGCTGCTATTATTACAGACACATAGACAGATAGACAAATACATGGAGAATAAGTCACTAAGTTTACATCTGTTATAAATCATCCTGTTCTATACTGTGTGGAAAGAGTATATGTGTCATTCTTTAAGGCACGGAGAGAGAGCGAGAGAGTGAGTGAGTGAGAGAGAGAGGTGTATATGGTGTGTGTGTCAGGATGTTTTGTTCTTTTTTCAATAGGAACCATCGCTTTAAAGAACAAAGGCGTTTGAAACTGCACGCCTCCACCTATAGGTCAGTGAGAAAATCGCGCTTGAGACTTAGCCCCCAAAAAGTACTTGAAGCGAAAATAAATGATTGTAGTGGCTAATAACTATTTCATAGAAACGTATGTCTGCGTGTTGGGTGATACAAATAAAATAGGAATTAATGTTTTTATTTAATAATTTAAATTACTGGGATAAAACAAAACCGCAAGCTAAAATTACTTCATAGATGAGACTTGTAATTTAACTATTCCTTTTGTATTTGTATAGCCAATAAAAGCAAATAAAATTATGCATAACGTTGGCAAATCGTAAATCGCTCAACCGGGCACGGCGCTAAACAAAGGACTGTCAGGGCTAAGATACTTCACACCAGATCGGCGAGCAAATACGTAGACGTTCAAGGTCAGGTTGCCTCGCACGACTGTTTGTGTGTACGTGACTAACAACAATCAGAGCGGCAGAACCAAAAGGTAGTGGTGTTTGAGAAAAAAGCGACTTGTCAGTGTTCAATTAAATAGCTATCAGGTTTATCGTCGTTGTGATAGAAGCATTTGTGAGACAGAGAGAACTGAAAGACAAAATAAAGTGTTTATAAAGCTTACGAGAAGACAACAGTTGTGAGTTGCAATATCACGAAGGACTGCAGACTATGTTAGCGGCAGTAAAACAGAACTGTATTATTGTGCTTGAGTTAGAAGAAAATAAAGTGAAGAAAAAATAACTGCACTTTTGTGATTTTGTAACAATAAATTCCTGGTGCTATGGGTGATTGTCTTGATAGAATTTAAACGTACGAGGATTTCTTAATTCTAATTTCTCTACATATTGCTGGGAATGCTGAAGTATTTTTCTACTCCACCTGCTGATATACACCCCACATCATCACGTTTCCACCTTTGTGTTTACTCATTCTGTGCAACTCTGTATTGGAATCGCGCCAAACGTGAACACTGCCTTCTATAGCAAATACATAAAAGGGGTTTCATCAGCAAAAGTTATATCTTTCCACTACTCTATTTCTTTTATAGCATTCTTTAAGCGAACTTTGGCCTCTTTGCTCAGTTAGTTTTATATACGTAAGTCTTTTTCTTGGCTTCTATTCTATTGCAGCTTTCTTTCTTATAATCAGGGCCCGAATGTTTATGACATGTCATAGTTTTTGTTTGTGGCTTTTACCATATAAAATATAAGCGAAGCACGATTTCATCAATAGTGATTAAAATCATGCAATTCTCATTGTCATAAAGTCATATTTTGGAGGAGAAAAGACTCGGTGAGAAGTAATTTTAAGGGTTTCAACGCGAAGGGCCTGTTTTATCAATATTTTTGTGAAATAAAAATATAAATAATATTCTCTTCACTCTTTTACGAGTTGTATTACAGAATCCTCGCTCAAAAAGAGAGGGATAAAATGGTCCAACAGTTCTGAGGTTATTCAGCACGAATTGGCATGACGTTTTAAGCAACAAAAGGATAACTGTTGCTCACAATTGTTTTAGGACTGGTCATGCGAATACGGTCAGTGGGATTGAAAAACAATGGATGGTATCCAACTTGGGTATTTTCAATACCAACATATACCACATACCACCATAAACTGAGGTGAACAAATTGAACGAGTTGATTAGGAGTAATATTGTAAATGGTTTAATCCCTCTAAGTGCAAATAAACAAATTTTATTTTTGCTAGCTCTGTATACAACTGATCAGGTTGGCGTGGTCTAACCTGCAATTATACGGTCACTAAGCTCAAAGTTTCTGCCCCGTATTATGCTAGGTTGTCCCTCAGGAGTGCGATATTGCTATTGCTCTGTACCAGTAAAATGTTCAAAGGAGCAGTAGAAATATAAAATGTAGCAGTCAAGTTATCGCATCTTATTTACTAAGGTACGCATACACAAATTGTGTGAAGATGTTTCAATTAATGTGCTGACTTCGTTTTGTGACCGACATTATATTGGTGATCGTTTGAACGCAATATATTGATAATGACCAAGCCCCGGATGTTTATGACACGTCATACTTTTTGTTTGTGGTTTTTCCCATGTAAAATACAAGCAAACTACAATTTATCAATGGGAATTAAAATTATGAAATTCTCATGGGTAATACAAAGTAATATTTTGACTTTTTTAGAGTTTTCTTATCATTTTATTCTTATTTTTCAAACTATAGTAATATTTTGTCTTAAATGTTCTTATTTTTGTCACATTTTTACTTTCTCTACTAATAAGTACAGGGCGTATTGTGTTCCACCCAAAGATTTGACGTCGAGTAATCACCGAAAATATATTTTTGAGGCCCCTGAATCCAAAAAAATAGTATTTTTGGAAATGTTCCGTGTGTGCGTGTGTTTATCGCAATATTTTCTAATTTTTTCGGTCATAGGTGCTTGCATATTTCTAACATTTATAGGTCATAAACATCTGGGCCCTGCTTATAACCGCTCTGTTTCTGGCTGCACATATTTACCAATTGTTAGAAGTTCGGTCGCCTATTTTAGGACCAGGGCCGCTACTTTTCAATCAAGTAGCTCCTCAATTGGCACCTCAGGTCTCCCAGTAGCAGAACATCCCCACGCCGGTACTGGGATTCGAACCCTGGTCCCCCGCTTGGCCCGCGCTAAGGAGACGATCATCCGTATGTTTAGCAGGTAAAACAGTGAAGGTCGCTCAAGATAGTCGTGAGTCGCCCAGGCTTGAACTACTATATATAATGCAAAACTCCCAAGAGGAGTATTTTGCTTAAGCTTTAAAGTCAACACAAAAATTCTTTTGTGTCAATACACAGACTAGGTGTTCAAGATGATGCCTTGTTGATTGATAGAATGTTCCAGTCGTCTCCTTGTATCCACATGGACGTTTCTGTGAATTACGGGTGTCACAGATGCACATGCTTCGATGATTCTTTGAAGCAAGACCTTTACATTGAGGGGATTTGTTTCAAATACAAGATTCTTGATGTGACCCCAAAAGAAAAAGTGTAATGGGGTTAGATCAAGAGATCCTGCTGGCCCAGATATTGGGTCACCACGGCCGACCCGGCATCCAGAGTTCAATTGATTCAAATGGATAGGTTCATAGTAGTGAGGTGACGCACAATCTTGTTGGGACCAGTGTTGCATTGCCAGTGGTACCGGAACCTCATCAAGAAAATCCTGAAGCTCATGTTGCAGGAGTTCTAGATACCGTGGTCCTCTAAGTCTGGATGGGAGAAACACAGGTCCGATAACATTGACCCCAAGAATATCACACGAAACATTTAAGTTCCACTGGATTTGAAAATGAGCATTTCGTGACCAGTGAGGATTGTAGGGACCCAGAAGTGCATGTTGTGTCTATTCACATTGGCATCGTTGCTGAAATAGCATTCATTGCTCCAAAGAACACTTTTGAGAAAGTCAGGGTTGTCAACAAGTATTTGTCGAATCCTCCTGCAATAATTAACCCTACGGACCAAATCATTGCCACAAAGCTGTTCGTAGAGATGAATTTTATACGGATGCCACACCCTTTCCTTCAAAATTTTTTCTAAAGATGATATTGAAACGCTTAGATCATGAGATGCTCTTCTTTGACCTGCAAAACATAAAATTACATGAGGAGTTCATACTTAGAAAAAGTTTTGATTGACATTATATAATAATAATAATAATAATAATAATAATAATAATAATAATAATAATAATAATAATAATAATAATAATAATAATAATAATAATAATAATAATAATAATAATAATAATAATAATAATAATAATAATAATAATAATAATAATAATAATAATAATAATAATAATAATAATAATAATAATAATAATAATAATAATAATAATAATAATAATAATAATAATAATAATAATAATAATAATAATAATAATAATAATAATAATAATAATAATAATAATAATAATAATAATAATAATAATAATAATAATAATAATAATAATAATAATAATAATAATAATAATAATAATAATAATAATAATAATAATAATAATAATAATAATAATAATAATAATAATAATAATAATAATAATAATAATAATAATAATAATAATAATAATAATAATAATAATAATAATAATAATAATAATAATAATAATAATAATAATAATAATAATAATAATAATAATAATAATAATAATAATAATAATAATAATAATAATAATAATAATTAATAATAATAATAATAATAATAATAATAATAATAATAATAATAATAATAATATTAATTATATCAATTATTATTATTATTATTATTATTATTATTATTATTATTATTATTATTATTATTATTATTATTATTATTATTATTATAACAACAACATTCATAAGAAATGAAGAAATGCCAATGAAACATTAGGTGCCCTGATGCTTGCACTTCACAATCTGCAATTCAAATGTTAGACAATAGCACCGTATACAGGAGTGAGTTTATTCCCTGGAAAATGAAGATCCTGTAAGTAAAGTGAGACCTTTTCGGCTGTTTGTACTCTTACTCTGTATATTACCACACGCTAGTCTAACTGCCTCTTACTGCACGTCTGCTGAAAGGCTGAAACGCCACTGCCCTGTCTTGCGCCGTGGAGTTCGGCAACTTGTTTAACGCACCAAGTTATCTGCTTACGGCGGGGCCGGCTGCAGTGGGCCACCTGGTATACCTAGAGTCAATTAGCTGATAGTATTTATGCCCCTCCAAACAGATTTCAGCGCAGGATCCAAACAGCTGAGAGTTATCTGACATTTTATTTTTCAGGTGAAGGGAAAACTCTGGAGGAAGCTTCATCATGACCACTCACTCCAACCGAGACCCAGACTGGTACTTGGAGATTGCTAAAGAGTCACGTTACTAGTTATCTACATAGAACTCAGGTGAGCAAATTTCACTTCTACTAAGATTTTCAAGATTATATTGTAACTTTGTGAAGTTGGTAATGGGACTGCATAAACAGGCTCGAGCACAAAATGTACCTCCAATACCGAATACTCATCTTGTTTCGAACAGGTCATCTGGTAACAAATATTATGAACCAGCAAATCAAATCACAAAAACGGAAACTATTGTAAAACTGCCAAGATATAATATAGGTCTACTGTTAGTGTTACTCTACCTGAAAGCAATGCAGAGTTACACATCTATAGAAGGCTGGAGAGCTATTTCTTCGTAATTAGAATGGCTTAATCATTTTTATATGTGCAGAAAATAGTTCAGGCATTCTTCTTGTAAGAATAGAATAGAATAGACAGGCGTACAGGGGGACTTAGCACCCCGCCCTGTAGAAGAACTTCTGTGTCGATGCTCCTCACGGGGTGAGGTGAGATGATCGGACCTGAGGGGAGACGACAGCAGAAGGCAGGGTCCCTAACAACTACATACTTGAACTCCTGTCCCTCCTGTAGGTCCTTTGGGTGGGGGCAAGACTCGGAGCCATGTATACCGGAAGTCCCGTCGAAAATTAGAACCCTAAACAACCAGGAAGATGAAAGCTAAAGTGAAATGAAAAGTGATATGAGGTGGGATGTAATTATCCCTTCCAGTATTCGCCTAGCAATCCAGGGACCTCCAAACAAACTTAGGAGGGGTTGCCCCAATGCCGGACACTACCAAGTTCACCGGTTCCACGTGAGGTAGCAGAACTGTTTCGTTATACACTTGTGGAGCTGAACAAAGGAGCGGCGCCAGTTGCAGTACTTGGTTCGCCACTGTCAAGATATTATTTATTAAGCGTGGACCACTTGTTATGTGACTTGCGCGGCTAAAGCTTGCAGCTGGTTAATACTCTTTTGGGTAAGTTCATCACATCCATTATGTGTTATTTGAGATTTCCTAAACATATCTAATACGTGAATATGTTACATAAAAGAATATCTGACACTTCTAACTTCACAAGTGTTCCCAATGTCGGACAGAAAAGACATTTACCGATGCAATAAGCTCATCATTTGTTTTCAGAATCGCAAAACTTTGAAAATACCAGTGCAGGTGAAAATGACTAAGAAGACATCCTTTGAGGAAAACTGGGTGCAATTAGAGGTGCTGGTAGTGAAAATATAAACTACTTCGTGTGTGAATACATTAAACTATGAATGAAATGTTTCAACAGATGTGAATCAAAGCTTCATTTTCATAATTTTTTCTTAACTTTTACTTGTACGTTCACCACATGAAGGTTTATTAACAAGAATATGAACTGTCCCGTATAAGGGACATTATTTAACAAACAGAATTTGTATTCTATTAGAAATCTTATTAACACGCATATTAAAGCAAGCTTTCATAATAATCTCGAAGTTGTATCTTAATGCTTATATTGCTGTTGATACTCAGGATGTTTGTTTATTTAAATTCATTGACAAACTTTTCCAAAAAAGTCATGTATTGCAACCGCATGACTTTCTCTACTCTTGTACTAACCATTCCTACAAACTCTTATTCCTATACCTTCTTTGCGTTAGTTGAGATAAACATTTGCAGAAATTATCTTATTGTTTATCTTATTGTAGGCTCAAGGGGAATAAAGGAATACAGTAGTCATAGAATGATAGTCCAGTACTTTAAAGCTTTCACATTCCGTCCTCTTTGCACGGTTAACATATAAAAGATGAAGAAGGATGTTCCATTTGACAGAAGTATAAGTTCTCCAAAACCCATACAAATAACAAGGAAAATCTCCGAAATGATTCACTCTGTATAGTAAGATTTGGTCTATCTCATACGGTTTACCATTTCTGCAAAATTCATCCAGAGTAAATAGGACTACAATGGCTATATTAGAAAATTCAGGATATAAATTTCATGTTTCATAAAAATATCTCAAGCATATGGCATTTTAATCAAAATTGTTATAGCCATTTTCAAGAAAATCAAATTTTTCGAAACATTTTTCATGTAAAGGGCAGCTTAGGGTGGAGGAATATTTTTCAAAATCTTCGTTTCGCATCCTAGAAATACATTAAACTTAAGTACCAGCTTTGGTTTTTAAACGACTTTTCGTTTTTGAGTTATGCTGTCCACAGACTGACACACACACACACACACACACACACACACACACACACACACACACACACACACACACACACGCACACGCACACGCACGCACGGACCTTTTCCTAAAAATGCTATTTTTGTATTCAGTGGACCTGAAAACATATTTTCGGTGAAATCTCGACATCGAATTTTTGGGTGGAATACAATATTTCCTCTATTTTACTATAGGTAGTACAGAAAGTAAAAAGGGTTAAAAGGCTTAAGGTTCCAGCACTGGGGCAATCTCCCCTATGGGTCGCTCTCGGGAGTAGTTGAACGAATAAGTGCAATCAACTTTTCTCACTCACGATCATTTGGCGAACGACAGTGTTTGAGTCAGTAAAAAGATTGTCTGGGAGAGGTGCGTAGTTTTGCTTCCCTTAACAGTCGGGTGGCAGACTGCAGCGTACATTAACCACCCTCAATTCATTTGCTCGGTCATGAGTTCTTCTGAACGTCCACAACCTAGCGATATGTTTTTAAATGACGAATTATATTCTGCTGTTCCACAAACAGAATTACAAATTCCGCTGTTCGCGCGATGTCTGGGACAAATGTAGCCGTTTACTGAAGTTTGGGAGACGCTAATTTTATTCCAGTGTTTATGTTGAGCAAGCAGCATGCATGGCCAGCTGCTAACTTTGTTTGCGAGTACACATTTAAGCAAATGGGGCAGAAGCTTTGCGTTCCCAATCTGTTGGGCGCAGGTCGTGGCGAAAATTAGCTTGGCTCGCCTTATGCACAGACTGAATCGCTTACACCAGCCTGTCTTGCGTGCTGGTGGCTCCTTGTAAGACGGCTCCCTGTTTAAGGGGACATGGGGCTGAAGTTTCGTTATTTTGGCCATTATTTTCACCTTTACTCCTGAAACATGATTACAATTAAAAATACTAACCAATCTAGTATGTACTGGTAGATCCTTCTAAGATGGTTCCCTGTTTAAGGGGACATGGGGCTGAAGTTTTGTTATTTTGGCCATTATTTTCACCTTTACTGCTAAAACATGGCTACAATTAAAACTTCTAACCAATCTAGTATGTACTGGTAGATCCTTCTAAGATGGTTCCCTGTTTAAGGGGACATGGGGCTGAAGTTTCGTTCTTTTGGCCATTATTTTGACCTGAAACATGACTCAAATTGCCACAATTAAAAACACTAACCAATCTAGTATGTACTGGTAGATCCTTCTAAGATGGTTCCCTGTTTAAGGGGACATGGGGCTGAAGTTTCGTTCTTTTGGCCATTATTTTGACCTGGAACATGACTCAAATTGCCACAATTAAAAGTACTAACCAATCTAGTATGTACTGGTAGATCCTTCTGTGATGGTTCTCAGGTTAAGGACCCATGGTAGCGTCAGAGTAGCAATTTCCTTGCAGAATCTCTATGCAATGTATGTTATTGTTTCTTGAAAACTACACCATACATCATAATGACGCTTATACAGCTTATAAAACAGCCTTTTCTAATTCAGAAACCATGATCGAATCACAAGTAAAGCTAGTAATTCTTAGTTATTGATACTCCAATAAGCAAAACAATTTCAAGATTTTTCCTATATTTTGTTCTTTAGGCACACTTATTTCCTAAACAGTTAAAATGAAAAATTTCAAAATTTATAGTCAGTTTACAAACATGTTATTCAGCATAACTGGCAAACAATTAAGCTATTTTAATCAATCATAGCAGTTTAAAAAGCAGAGTTATACACTCCTTATTTTTTAATTGTTTATGTTCGAGAATGTTTTTCAGGAATGTATGACATAAAACCAGATGTGTTGCACTCACATGACTTTCTCTACTCTTGTACTAACAATGCTTACACTTTCTTGTTCCTCTATCTTCTTCATGTCAGTCGAGATAAACATTAGCAGAAATTACCTTATTGAACATTTTTTGTGGCAATACAGTAGACTTTAATCTTTTAAAGCTTTGAGATTCCGTACCCTTTGCACGGTTAACATATAAAAATGTATAACGATGTTACATTTGACTAAAGCATAAGTTCTCCAAAACGAACACAAATAACAAGGGATATCTCCAAAATGGTTCACTCCACAGAAAATTTATTTCGACAAATTGTGTGTTTTAGCAAAATCTACATTTTTTGTATCGTAAGATTTGATCTATCCCTTACGGTTTACCAATTATGCAAAAGTCATCCAGAATAAACAGGACTACATGGGCTCTAGTCAGAAAATTCAAGATAAATATTTCATTTGCCATAAAAATATCTCAAACACATGGCATTCTAATCAAAATCGATTGAGCCATTTTCAAGAAAATCAAAATTTTCCATGTAAATGTTTGTTTTAGGGTATACGAATTTTCTTCAAAATCTTCGCGTCGCATCCTTAAAAGACATTAAACTTAACTACCAACTTTGGTTTTTAACCGACTTTTCCTTGTTGAGTTATGCTGTCCACAGTCTAACACACACACACAGACACTGAGACACACACACACACACACACACACACACACACACACACACACACACACACACACACACACAGACCTTTTTCTAAGAGTGCGTTTTTGGATTCAGGGAGCCTCAAAACATATATTTCCGGTGAAATCTCGACATCGAATTTTTGTGTGGAATAGAATACTTCCTCTACATTACTGTACGTCGTAGAGAAAGTAAAAGGTGTTCACCAGATGTTTAGAGCAGTGCATTATGCATAGGCACTGTTATAGGTTTTTGGAAAAATGTAGCTACAGTTAAAAAAAAGGTTACGTTAAAGGGCAAAAAGAGATAATGTTGTGCAGTGAAAAACGGCCGTGACAGCCTGGCCGCCATATTTGGAATTGCAATTAAACGCCTATTTAAATGCACTTAATTTCCGGAAACACACAAAAATCTTATATGGGCATGTTTTGCAAGCTATGTAGATTCATATTAAGCAAAAAGAAGAAAAAAATACACAATATAGGAAGTGAACTGCAGATTTATTTGAACCACCTACTGTCCACGCTCACTTAAGGTATTCTTCTAACATATGGCCTGTTTCGGAAGATCACCTGTGTTTTCGATCTATATCTATGTCTAAAAGATCAATTGGTATACACGGAGGGGACACCTCGCGCACAGATCTATTGCAACTAATACCCCCCAGCAGGAAGGAATTAAGTGAGGGAACCATAGAATGAGCAGTAGGCAGATGGGCCACCGAGACGCACAAGTGCTGAGCCCTTCATCTTGGCGCCATACCTCGCCGAGCAGCCAACATCCTGTGGGTCTGGTGTCGTAAAAGAGTCCCCACCCAAGAGAGGACAGCGACCGCACAACGCCATCTAGCGCCGAGAACAGCGGTTAAACGGCACTACCATACTGCACGTGCCTGGAAGCACACTGAAAGATGGAAACGAAACGGAGCGAAGTCGTGGTGTGAAATTAAGCACCACAGTATCCACCTAAGTGACAAGGGGAAACCACGGCAAAACCCAAGTGAGAGTGTGCGGTCCCCGGGGATCGAACCCATCCATCCGCCCATCCGTCCATCCCTCTCTCCCTCCATCCATCCCTCCCTTCCGCCCTACCTCTATCCCTCCATCCCTCTCTCCCTCCATCCATCCCTCCCTTCCTCCCTACCTCTATCCCTCCATCCCTCTCTCCCTCCATCCATCCCTCCCTTCCTCCCTACCTCTATCCCTCCATCACTCTCTCCCTCCATTCATCCCTCCCTTCCTCCCTACCTCCATCCCTACCTCCCTCGTACCCACCATCTCTCCATCCCTCTCTCCCTCCATCCCTCCCTCCCTCCATTAATCCCTCCCTTCCTCCCTACCTCCATCCCTACCTCCCTCGTACCCACCATCTCTCCATCCCTCTCTCCCTCCATCCCTCCCTCCCTCCATTAATCCCTCCCTTCCTCCCTACCTCCATCCCTACCTCCCTCGTACCCACCATCTCTCCATCCCTCTCTCCCTCCATCCCTCCCTCCCTCCATTAATCCCTCCCTTCCTCCCTACCTCCCTCCCTCCCCTCTCGCTCCCACCATCCATCCCTCCCTTCCTCCCTACCTCCATCCCTCCCCCCTCGCTCCCTCCATCCATCCCTCCCTTCCTCCCTACCTCCATCCCTACCTCCCTCGTACCCACCATCTCTCCATCCCTCTCTCCCTCCCTCCATCCCTCCCTCCCTCCATTAATCCCTCCCTTCCTCCCTACCTCCCTCCCTCCCCTCTCGCTCCCACCATCCATCCCTCCCTTCCTCCCTACCTCCATCCCTCCCCCCTCGCTCCCACCATCCATCCCTCCCTTCCTCCCTACCTCCATCCCTCCATCCCTCTCTCCCTCCATCCATCCCCCCTTCCTCCCTACCTCCATCCCTCCATCCCTCTCTCCCTCCATCCATCCCTTCTCCCTACCTCCATCCCTCCATCCCTCTCTCCATCCATCCCTCCCTTCCTCCCTACCTCCATCCCTCCCTCCCTCGCTCGCTCCCAGCATCCGTCCATGCGTGCGACTATTTAGAGATGATAGTAATTTTGGCTTGTGCGTTTCCACGGCACTTATGTTGTTTTTCTAATGGAAGATATATGTAAGGCAACAAGAGTAAATAGTCGTAAGCCGTAAAGGTTTATCTGAACCTTCACCTTTACTGAATATTGAAATTCACATTTGCTCATAAAAGGAACACTTCAGTAACTCAACAAGGTTTTGATTGACAGGTTGCAAGAGACGGAAAAACGAACGCATAGGAGAAGAGAAAGAAAAAAGGATCATACGCAAATAATATGGTAACGCAAGGATAGCTTGAGGTTTGTAGGAGAAAAATAAACAATTTAAACAAATAACAAGTTGTAGTTGTAAACAATTGCAGTGGTTCTCTCTGTTGGTTATGTCGAGTCTGTGGCTGCAGACATGCATAAGACAAATCCACCTTAATGTTATGTGTACATTTATTACCCCCACCCAAATATCTCTAGCTAAACCGAAGTGTTGTTTACACGGCTCTGATTCTCTGTACAAATGCAGTGTATTGCTGAGCACAAATCTCATACAATTGAAAATAAGTGGCTGTCTGCGTTGTGGGTAACATTTAGTGTGTGGGGGGGGGGAGGGGGGAGAGGGGGGTCGGGGGAAGGGAGCGGGAGCGAGAGCTGCACACATACCGTGCCCCTGGGCTATGCAATACAATCGTTTATGTATACACGGTATTGGTTATTGCAAATTGCCTTTTACCTTGTCACGCTGCCTCTAAATAGTACACATTTCTGTAACATGGACTTGCCTCGCTGGAGCAGAATAACGAGCACCAGGTAATTAATATCAAAGGCTTCAAGGAAAAATAAACAAGGTGCATCATGTTTCATATACCCGGAGCTAATAACGCCATCAAAGTACTTCTAAGCGCTGTGTTGGTTGCTATTGGTGCTGATTACGCTGGTTTAATGTTGAGGTTTCCCTTTCTCTTCTTAGTAAACCCTATTTCTGCTATTTCAGATTAACGTTTTTAAACTCCAATTAGCATTCACTCATTCTTCGTGCCGTGACAGAATGGTAGGGACTTCCCAAGGTAGGCCATCTTGAAGACGCGGTGTAGAGGCTAAAGAAAAGCATCACCTGAGTTGTAAAACTACCGTAGACTACCGTAGACTATCATAAGTAAGTGATGACTACGGTAGTCTTCCTGGTATAAGTGGCCAGTTAAGAACTTACCCGCATTACCTGTACGTTAGGTGTGTTGCATACCTATTGGGCGTTACCTCACATCAATGGCGTTATTTACGCTTTTTGATTGTTTTTGTAGATTCCTCTAGAAACAGCAAGTGTTCTACCTTGAACGTTCTAGAAACCGAGAGAGAGAGAGAGAGAGTATATAAAGGGCCGCTTAACCTACGCAACATTAGCGTCTTCAAAAACATTTGGAAGCCCACTAAGTAAACTACAGTTCAAATTGAAGATACTGATAGTGACCAGGGGTAACGTTATTTAGAACTGAAAAGTAAAATTTTTAGTTTGATCACAGTGACCTAAATCATCGTGTTTGAATTTCTCACTACATTTCTTAATTCGTTGTATTTTGTATTATGTTTCCTTCCCTACCAATGCTCTTAACACCACCGGTAAACCTACCATTTACATAATTTGTATACTGCACCAACACTACCGAAGTGTATTTTTTGGTACACTGCAACTCTAGTATTACCTAATGATGCGCTAGGATAATCCAAATGTTACACAGACTCGAAATAACCAGGCGATAGTAATTAATGCAACCTTCCTATATGAAATAATTCAATAACAATTCGTCCAATGTTGGGTTGCAGTGAGTGGCCAACGGCATTGGACTGCCCAACCCCTGCCTTACACAACAACCGAGTTGACGCATTCAGTCGCCAAGTAATATAATCGGCATTTACACAAAATACTACGACAGTAGATGCGTTAAATGTAACGTCCTGTAATATTTTGTAGATGAACAGTTAGAGATGCGTAAAATAAATACATTTGTTTTCGAAACGATTGCAAATCGCCTTCAGGTGTTTGCTAGAGCACCAGCACGTGACTGTAAGTCCCCTACAGTGTGATGTGGGAATGTGACTCCATACATTTGTAGGGATGGGAATCGAGACTTCAGGTACAAAGTGATTTGTTCTGTCCGGTCGAAGTGACATCGCGTGCCTTTTTCTGCTATAGTACATGCGTACACAACCCAATTCCAGAGGACGAACCGTGTGGGTTTGTTGTGGACGGGTTCTCCGGTTTCCCCCGCCACCTCATTCCATCGATGCTCCATGTATCACCAATGTCACCGCCTGTGGTGCTGTATGTACTAAAAGCTAAAAGTTCTGAATTCCACGGTCAGCGCCTAGACCTCTTGGCCATCATGCCGTAGCCAGTTATGCTTTAGGCAACACGAGAACTTACTCTTGCTGATTAAACTCACATCTCTAAGTCTAGCACCTAATACTGGAATCATTTTAGTTCTAGTCCACAATTTAATAAAACACCATAAGAACACCTTCTCTGCAGATGCACTGAAGTTAAATTTGCAATGTTTGCCCGTTAATGTAGAAGGATTGCTGAAATATTGCTTTTTAAAACTGTGAGGTGAGTGAGCTAAGAGGTGACATGGCTGCCATGTCCTTTGGGCAGCAAGGGAAGCACATGACTAATTTAGTTCTCATACACGCCTGAGGTTTAGGTGACCCTTCGCGCAGGTTTAGCTGAAGATGGGTATTTACGTTTGTAAAAGATAGTACATCTCGCTAAAACACACAGTTTGTGTACAAATAAGTTGTTTTTGTAGATTGAACAATTTCAGAGACACTCCATATTATTTGTGTGACTTTTGTAATACTTAAACTTTCGTCAAATGCAACATCGTTGTTCATTTTTTTATATGTTAACCGTGCAAAGACAACGGAATTTGAAAGCTCTAAAAGTTTTGACTATCGGCCAAAGCCTACTGTATTCACATATTCCCCTTGTACCTACAAGGAACAAACAATAAGATAATTTGTACAAATGTTTATCTCAAGTAACACGAAGAAGATATAGAAATAAGAGTTTGTAAGAATGGTTAGCACAAGAGTAGAGAAAGTCATGTGAGCGCAACACATCAATTTTTTTATTAGCACCCCTATCCACGTATAACCTGATAAAAAATCCACCATGGTCCAACACGTGAGCAGCTGTTAGATTAATCGGAGAACGAGAACGCAGACATCATCAAACTTGGTGACATCAGCTTTATTACGGAAAACAATTGTAAATATGTGACGCATACAAAGTCATTCGTTGTAGTAAAGTGTACTTAATCACAACGAACAACAAAGTAGCAAAACACACGCAACACAGTCAACTATGACAGTCACGAAGCTTAGGGTGTTCTTATTATTTTTCCCCAGCTGGTGTTTTACAGCTCCTAGTGGTCAGAGAGTAGCGGGGCTGTTTGAACCAAGTGGTTGTGTTGTTTGAGAGAAAAGATAGGTTTCTTATGTCAAATGTTCCCTAATGTTGAGGGAAGTGGTGCTACAAATTGCACTATTATTTAACCCTTTCATGCCTGGTGTGTATTATAAGATACATAGGCTTTTTTCTTATTTGTACTAGTTTTAACTTTTTTTCTGCTATATTCTTGTTATACTGTCTGTCACCAATTAAAAATACATATTTGAGACGTTTTGAACAGTAAAAAATTATTTTTTTTACAATTTATATTGTAGTGTTTTTTATATAAGAAAAGAAGCAAAATCCATGCAACCGCAGTCAAATGATACCCCGTCATCATCCACGCGTGCCATCACACGGATTATTTTACGTGGGCCCTCCCCGTCCTTTACCACAGGCACATTTGACTGCGGTTGCCGAGACTCGAACTCGAGACCTCAGGCTTTGAGTGCATGGCCAGTGCACTACGTGTTGCCTTAACGATCATGGCTATTCAAGCCAGTAGGCTGAAGGTGTCGCAGACCACGTAATCTAAACCGGTTTCGAATTAGAGGAAGAACGGCATAAGTAGCAAAATAATTCAGGCATGAAAGGGTTAAGAAAAGGAGGCCATATTTATTCTTCTTCCTATTACTGAAGAACCCAGTAGAATGAGTTTATGATACGTTATACTTCCATTAATGAGTAAGTGGTTATGATTACATTACTGAGCAAGATGACTCTGGGAGGTCGTGAGTTCAATTCCCTTGCTAGACCTTCCTGACCCATGCGTATTTTAAGGGGTTTCCCCGGGTCACTAGGATAATTACATTCCCAAAATTTGCTGCCCTTCCATTTCGCTTCATTAATAATTTCATTCATCGTTCATCCCGTTGGTTCTGTGTAGACGTTCGGTGCAGCTTGGCAGGGATGATGTGCAGGAACTCTTTCCGTCCTTCGTTGTCCGTGGGGTGCAGGTAGGGGGTGGTATAAGGGGGCATTTAATACCATCGGGTCTCCCTGGAAGGCTTTAAGGTGTCGTCAAACTTGGTAAACCTTAGGGACCTCTGTCAATGTCTGTGTCTAGCCCCCCGGTGTCTCCTCTCATCTCATCCTTGCTCCCGAGGTTGCCCACTTGGGACATAGGTACAATAAGCCTTCCTTCAGTGCGAACTCCCCCTGGACCTCCTAATGCCGTACCTAAGTTGCAGTAATGTAATCGAGCCTCGTTCCAGAAAATCAAGACATTTGAATGTAGAGCAGACATCACCTTACCCTTCCAGCGTATCGATCGAGGTGGCGGTGCGTTAACGTGTGCGACTCACATTGGGGAAGTCGCGGGTTCAACCTGTCCTCTCGACGGTAGGGGGTTGCTTAGTGAGCCCTGGCGCCGGTATGAAGATCTCTTAGCACTTCTGTGCGTCTCTGTGGCCTGTAGGCCTGCGACCGGTAGCCTCCTGCGGGTTCCTCACTTCATCGCTTCCTCGTGGGGACTGCTAGCAACAATAAACCTGAGTGGCTATCACCGTGCGCAAAGTGTCCCTTTGTTGCCTAAGCATGGCCCTTCCAGCGTACATTTTATCATCTTGCAGGAGAAAGCTGCGGTTGCAAAATCTCCCTGTTTTCTTCATACCTATAGTGCTCAAAAGTTTGTCGATGTCGTCGTGGTGACATGCCATTGGTTTATTGTTTTATTTATTTAATACTCAAGACACTTGACAGAGAGACATTCGCCGTCCTCCTTGCCAGTACAAATCTGCAGAAGCGTTCATTTTGTCTCTAACATTGTTTGAAGCACTGCACTTGTCCACATGTTCCCAGTCCATTACTGGCAATCGTGTCCAGTGACAGCAAGCGTATCTTGTCTTTGGTTTAAAGAATGGCTGTGTGCATGTTTTTGCAGTCAATTCTAGTTTAATGATACCTAAATTCCACGGAAATCTGCATTACCAGTTCCGCTGTCACTGTTTTGTGTTTGCCTGAGGATTTAATGATTCGACGGGAAGCAAGGTGAGTGAAAAGGTAAGCTAAGGAGAATGACCGTGTGCGATTTGGCACTCAAGGGAATTAATGTATTAGATGAGGTTTTGCAACTTGCGTGTGCCAAACATAATATTACGTCAATGTGGCGGGTCAGTAACGGGGCGTTTTGTGTCCCACTTAGTTTAGCGTGTGTGCTCAGCTGGTCATTTGTGGATCGATGTTCTCCCGGCTGCTGCCTGCCCCGTTCTGAGAGATGCTCCAATCTTAAGCCTATCTAAGGCAATGATTCAACAGCATGCTTAGCTATTAAATTGGGTTTGCTAGCAGCTTTGCTTCCCTTAGTTAAGGGGACAGGGTAGTGATTTGGGCTCAAAAAGTCAATTTTTTGTTTTTCATCTTTAAAAAAAGTAGAAATCTTCCTGTTCAAAATGATATATACATTGTAAGGGTACCGGCACATTTAAGACTTTAAATTACCCCATTTAAATATGGCGGAGTGCTGCGCCACACTGGGTACAGAGGGCTTCAGAGATGACACACTTCTTTAAATGTAGTTTTCTGTAACTTGACATTTTTCAAACTCAGGTACACTTTTTTTTCAAAACCACTGAACCTATTTGAATGAAAATTTTACAGTAGTTCCGGAAGCATGTACTCTACAAACGTAACCCATTGTTATTGGAAAGATCCAAAACAGAAAATTAAAAAAAAAATATTTGTGCAAAAAAAAATTACTTTTTTTTTTTTTTTTTTTTTTTTTTTTTTTTTTTACAAAAGTTAAATATTTTTATTTTGAATATAGACAGAGATATTTAAGTAAATTTAGGTTAACAGTTATGAATACACATTGCCTAGTGCACTACAAAAGTTTCAACACATAGCCTTGAATGTTGTAGAAGGAATTTGTACCGTTATTTTTTTTTTTTTTTTAATTAACGTCCTCCAACATTGCGTCATATCGGACGGTTGTACCGTTAGTAATATATATTATATATATAATATTTTTTCAAAAACATGTTATCAGTTTTTGCCTTATTACATGCCCATTTTAAATAATTGTTTGATGTTCTCTGTATCAATGTAATCACAATGAATCACTAAATATTCATCCCAAATTAAATTTTGACCTGAGCAGCAGGAGCTTAGATATCCTCAACTAAAGTTATGTTTTGAAATACTGAAATGGTGTATGAATCACTAACTTGTCCCCTTAAATTAAACATCTTGTATGCTTTTTATAGTTGGCTTACTCCTAGTTGGTGATTGACGTTTGATGACCACGTGCTATTCTGCTGGGAGTGTCATAGCAACCACTGACGGCACCAAATTGAGGAAAACTGTTTCCAAGCCGTTTCCTTGGCAACGGAAGACGCAAACTCGGGGTTGCCAGAAGTAACATTGAATACCATATGTTTTTCCATTTAGCTCGGCGATTGAATTCCTTCCCAGGAATCTCTGAGGTATGCTATTGTGTTGCACTGTAAATCGGTGAACCATTGCATTTACGAACACAAAATTCAGTGATAATTATTAAATGTGTGCACGTCAGGATTAAATATTTTAATTTAACTGTGTCGACTGAAAATAATTTAAGTCATAAAGACATATCAAAGCTTTCTGGAAAAATGATCAAAAGTGTTATCGGAAGAGATATTCAATAACATCAAATTACAAGTAATGCCTTTTATTTCATGTGCTGTAATTAAAGTAGCTTAACTTTTATTGAAACTAGCTCTCGTATTTTGTTATGGTCAAGCAAACAAGAGCTTAAGCTTACTTAACGATTTTCTTGTAATATTGCACTGTGCAAGCAATTATTGCATACTTTACAAAAAACGCTGGGACTCTGGGGTCTCCGTCTAGGGGATATGTGAATGACGACCACAAGGTACCCAAGCTGAGCAGAACATTACTTCCACTTACTGGTGTTTTGCTCCTCACTGTAATTTTTCTATCTGACCTTACCTTGGTCATCCCTTGTTCTCTTCCGACCCCGATGCTATTAGGGTTCCCGAGGGCTTGGGAGTCTTTATTTTTCCAACCTCTCCATTTCTCTATAAAATCTTAATCCCTAACATGCTGACCTATCATGGCATGTAATACGTCCTGTGATTGGCAATCAGAGGATATGGTCGGTGAATTTATTTTGATAATTCTCCCGGTCAGGTCGATGAGACCCGTAAACCAACGACAGGTGTGGTCCTCCAGACATTCTGGGGGTTGTGAGAGAGCGATGTGACCGCCGAAACATAAAAACATGGTGCTCTCTAAAAAGCGGTTACATTTACTGCTATTACTCTCTTTATATTGGAGAGCAAGGGGATTAATTACTTCATTGTCTCAGAAATCCAGCATTAGCTAACAACAACAACAACAACAACAAAAAACGCTGATACAAGTATCGAATAAAATATGACGATCAGTGTGTTTAAACCTCCGTTTGTCGCTCGAGATCGGACAGACCCCTAGATTTATTTAAACATGTATATTTAAGGTAAATAAAGCTAAACATGGGGATAAAGGAAAATGAAATTTAAAAAAATAAATACCAGTGTATAAGCACAAAATATAGCGTGGGTCTACTAGGCCCCACGGGACCAACAGTGTTCTACCAGGGCGCGCGCCAAACGGAAGGTTAAGGTAATTAGTAAAATACATTAGCAGTAGAGGGAACTGGAAAAGGAAAGGCGTGTGTCAGAGAGAGGGACAGAAGAGTGAAATAGACTAAGATTTCGAGCAATTCCAGGAAGATACATAAGTATCACAGGAAGTTGGATGAAGTGTCAGTTGGTAGGGAGAGAGGGTTCACAACAGAGAGAAACGTCAACAGAACCTCAGTGCAGAAAAATGAGCGATTTGCATACTCCTAGGACGCAGTGTTACATTTATTGGCGTGAATGTGCACGTCAAGCCATTTTATACCTTCTCTTCTACGTATAGTAAGTAGAGGAACTATGGTATTCCACCCAAAAATTCCATGTTGATATTTCACTAGAAATAGGTTTTGAGGCCCCCTAAATCAAAAAACAAATAAGAAACATTTTTAGAAAAAGGTCCGTGTGTGTGTGTGTGTGTGTGTGTGTGTGTGTGTGTGTGTGTGTGTGTGTGTGTGTGTCGGTCTGTCAGTATGTTGTCAGCATTACTAAAATACAAGAAGTCGGTTAAAAAAAGGGTTGGTTCATGTCTCTTAAGGATGCGACAGGATTAATTTGAACAAAATTCCTCTATCCTAAACTACACTTTACATAGAAAGTTTCTCGAAAATTTCGATTTACTCCAAAATGGCTCTAAGATTTTGATTAAAATACCATATGTTTGAGATATTTTTAAGGAATGTATATTTTGAATTTTCTGGCTGTAGCTTATATAGTTATGTTTACTCTTGATGACCTGCACAACTGGTAAACCGTAAGAGATAGACCAAACCTTACTGTACAAGATATTCCTTGTTACTTTTGTGAGTTTTGGAAAACTGAAACTTCCGCCA
>CM060964.1:20115410-20137910 GCA_030765045.1 Tenodera sinensis
TAATAATAATAATAATAATAATAATAATAATAATAATAATAATAATAATAATAATAATAATAACAGCAATAACAACAATAACAGTACTAACAATAATAACAATAATAACAACAACAATAATAAGAATAATAACAACAACAGCAATAACAACAATAACAACAATAACAACAATAACAACAATAACAATACTAACAATAATAACAATAACAACAACAACAACAATAACAACAATAATAATAGGAATAAAAACCTTAAGAATCATATGGTGTTAGCTATAAACTACATGTGATTATCATAGAGGTTGCTCTCAACTTTTTATCCAAGATCAGTTCCTGAATTTCTGAATCTAGAGATCTCGTTTTAAGTTTACTTTCAGAGCTGGAATTATCTGGTTCATACAAGCGGCTATTCATGGATATCCTTAGTTTTCTGTAGATTAAACATTCTACTCCTATTTGAGAGAAGTAGTAAGAAGCTACATGCAATGGCAAAGTAATTGCACAACTAACGCGGGAAAACAAATGACAGCAATATATAACGAGAGTAGGCGCTCAGAGTTTGGTTGGCCTGTGCGACACATAACTGCCGATTAGTCATTCGTTGTTGCTGCAGCAAACAGTATAGTAAAGTGGTGTGTTAGATGTCCTAGTCAGGCGATTATGCAGATGTGTTCGTTCGCAAAATCTAACGTTTAAATGAATCTAGGAGTTTCTTAGGCCTCTAGCGGTCAACAGATGCCTAATCATGCTTTGTTTAACGTCTGTTTACAATATTTCGTGCATCGTATTATTATATTCTATATTATATGCTATTTACAATCATATTGATATAGTTATAATTGTTACATTTTTAACTTATATTTAACCCCAAGATCATATCGGCGGCCTCTCATTTGGAACACATCACCTATCGGCAAGGATGTTAACTCGTGTTACAGTGCGCTTTGGGTCTTTACGCTTTTGTAGGTTAACCCTTTCAGTTCCGGTGTCCATGATCATGGACATTGGCATTTTTTTCCTATTTGTACTAGTTTTAGCTGTTTTTATGCTATATTCTTATTGTACTGTCTGTCACCAATTAAACATACGTATTTGAGACGTATTTGAATTGTAAAAAATTATTTTTTTTACAATTTATATTGTAGTGTTTTTTTTAAAGAAAAGGTGCAAAATCCATGCAACTACAGTCAAATGATACCCAGTAATCATCTACGCGTGCCATCACACCGATTATTGTACGTGGGCCCTCCCCGTCCTTTACCACAGGCACATTTGACTGCGGTTGCCGAGACTCTAACTCATGACCTCAGGCTTTGAGTGCGTGGCCAGTGCACTACGTGTTGCCTCAACGATCATGGCTGTTCAAGCCAGCAGGCTGAAGGTGTCCCAGACCACCTAATCTAAACCGGTTTCGAATTAGAGGAAGAACGGCATAAGTAGAAAAATCACTCGGTACTGAAAGGGTAAGTTCACACACATTCACACTTCAAACTCCGGAGAGTATAGGGAATAACCTTCCACTCCTCAGCCGGGAATCGAACCGGGCACCTATTTCACAGCTGGCAAGTGCACTACGGGGTCATCCCTTATTTGATAATATTATTTGGGCTATTTTCATTTGATTTCTGTAATTCTTGCTATTTTATTTCTGGCATTCATTTTTACCATAGTTTGTGTTATTGGTGTCCCTACCATTATCAACATGTGTAGTATGGACTATAGGAAGCGGTGAGCCCAGTTGTGTTTTGTGCTGTTACTGTACTCGCGCAATGACGTCACACTGCCCATGTGGCATGTTACTTGCAATCGCCTCATCTCCCTATAGCTGTATAAATGCTCGAAGCTTACTAATCACATTCCTCTTATTCACCTCTGTGTATTGATTGATGAATAACGGATCTCGACAGCCAATTGGATCGCTAGGCGCAGCTTCCTCCCTGGCTGGTTAGGCATTTGTTTCCACGTACTGCGTACTGTTGCAGCACATTTTGGTGATTCGCGGAAGGAAGACATTGTTTTCCACCTCTGCAGTAAATGATTATATTTAATCTTATATCCACATGTTTGCCACAAGTAATTAATACCAAACGTATTACTCACAGGAAATGAGGAAATCAAATCCGCCACGTTTGATTGCCTTATTTGTGCACTTCTCAGGTTTCATCAGTTTGGGAACACCACGGTGAACAGAATGACTTGTCTCCCAACCCCAACTTATATTTCACAACACATGATCTTGTTAGAACTGTCATTTTCTCATCTCAGTATCTGTAACCATAGGCAAGAAATATAATTTACAGTGTCAGTAACCCTGGCCTCCCGTTGTCCTGTACTGATGGAATTTGAGTCATTGCAGCTCTAATGTATAAAAAACAAGAGTTTGGTAAATAACGAAAATATGTCCTTATAGGTGGTAATCCCCCGCCCAGCGCAACAGTCCACGAATGGCCAAGGCTTGCTTGCCGGTCAGCCGCTGCGTCCCCCACCTCTACCCACTACAGGCGTAGGGTGGTACGTGGTCAGTTTCCCGAGTACTCTAGGCCAGTTATGTGGCCTTCTCGACCTGGGGCCGCTACTTCTCCATCAAGAAGCTCAATTGGACCTGAGTGCACCCCGTGCAAGACCTCCCAGCGGGGGAAAGATGCCCATGCTGGTACCGGGGAGCGAACCCAGGTCCGCCGCGCCAGAGGCAAGCACGCTACCAACTGTGCTACGGAGGTGGTCATTCTCTATATCCTAGATATGTAAATTCATTTACTCTTTCGAGTAGTTTGTTTGGTGTGCTCATTTTACTAGGGACTGGGTACTTTCCACAAAACGCCATTACTTTTGACTTATGAATATTAACTTCCATATCATATAATTCACCCACTTGATGTAAATTTTCACATACTAATAAGTTAAAATATTGACTTTGAGCGGAGTAATTGAGATACAACCTAGGCAGGGCAGAAGTGTAACGAAGTACAGTTGTTCTTCATTGAAAAGCTAGCATACTCATTAAAAAGACACGTTTGCGGTTAGGTTATTCCCCAGACAGCCAACACAATTACAAGCAATATGTCACAATCATATGACACAAAAGCTTCTCGGTTTTTCATAGATAAGGGCGAACGGAGTTAAATTAAGCACAAGAAGTACAATATAGTCACCTTATCCTCACCTTAATTTTCTAGCTGAGAGCCAGGAGTAAGAAGAAACCTACCCACATGACAAAACATTCATTTGGCTTACGCTGGCACAAGTCATTTACGTAAAATCTCAAATAAAAACGGAAGATTCTCGTTACGATGTCTATCAGAATGAGGTAATATGATGTGATTCCCCACCCTGAGCTTGTTGCCCGCTAGGTCGCACAGTGTTCATTTATCTGTAATAATGTGGCACAACGGGCAGTATTTTGTCTAACATAGTGCGCTTATTATTTTAATCATTTTGGTGTATGTAAGATTAACTTTTTTTCTATCTATTTCCGGTATCACAACAGATGTCGCCGTTTTCCGGTTCCCAAAAGGATTCCTCTCAGTTCTCCCACATATCTTCTTCCAAATCTGTGGATTTCATCGCTGGTAGTCTGTTGTCTGACATTCTTTTTACATGTCCATACCAACATAATTGTTTGCTCAATAATATACAAAATATCCAAATATTATTTAACTCCCATAATTTCTTTCACAGTTTCATTTCGGAGCTTTTCTAATATTGATTTTCTGCCTGATCTTCTCAAAACGTCCATTTCTGTAGCTAAATTTTGTTGGCTTCCTTATGATAATTGCCAAACTTCAGATCTACATATGAGGATACTTTGTATAATAGTTCTGTAAATTTGTAATTTTCCATTCTTTGTTATATTTTTACAAATTGACTTTAGGGCGTTTATAGCTTTTTTGGTTTGGATAATTTATTGCCAAATTTGTCCATTTACGTGCCTAAATAAGTGCATTCTGAACAGGATGGTATTTCTTGGTCATTTTCAAATTTTAGTGATTATACTTCCTCTCCAATACATAGGTAATTTGTTTAATTTAAATTTATTTTCAAACCACAATTTTCATATTATTCTTTTAATTTTTTTGTCACGTACTCTATGTCATCATGACCTTGTGCTATGATTCCCTGATCATCTGTGAAATTTAATGAATAAAGGAATGTGTCTTGAATTGGTGTACCCATGACTTGACATTTTGTCCAGTTTCTAAATTCATGTTGAACGTAGATTTTAAATAGTGTTGGCGAGAAACTACATCCCTGTCTTAGTCCAATAGTGACTTTGAAACCTTCTGTAATTTATTTTTTCCTACTTTAATTTTTGTAACACTTTCTTCATACAGTGCTTTTATTGCGGCTTTTATTCTCTTTTTAATATTTAGTTTATCCAAAACGTTGGCACATAGAATGTTCTAGGATGTAGAAATGAAACGAATGAAACACTTCAAGATAAACTATTTTTGTGTTGGTAAATTATTTGTAACGTTGTGTAAGGACATGGTTATTGGAAGCAATAATTACTGATGCGGGATTACCGCCTCCTCCTCCTTCCCACTATCCTAAGCGGAATGCTGCTCTCAGGTCATTTCTGCTCCGGACTGCTCGGCATGGATTTTAATATCTGGGTATGCGTGAGTATTTTCAATAAAAGCCCGAACTCTCCTTAAAACACTTTTATTTACGGCCAAGTAACGTTTTAGATTTGCCGATCGCTATTAGAATGTTGTTATTTCTTTACTGTGTCTTTACTAAGACCGAAGATTGTTACTGGAAACTGTAGTGTGTCTTCACACTCGAGGTCCGGAAGGTAAGTCTAACTGACTTACTCACTCCGAGTTCTGCTCTGTGCGGTCCCAGCAAGATCACCCGCGCTAACTGTGCGTCATGACGCTATCTATGATTTTCACCCCTTAATTACCCTTACGCCGGCAGCGGGTTTCGACAAAGTCTACGCGACCATCACTCATTTTCCTGTGCAACACTTCCACTAAGCGATTTCCAGGAAAACTGGAATTACAAGGTTTCAGGCCGGTTACCTGGAACTTGCCACTAATGACTTGTCTGTACCATCATATGTCCCTTCTGACAATTTTAACCCTAACCAGTCTTCCCAGGTTTGTACCTTTTATACACGCAACGATTATAACATGTGATGCAGTATTATGTCCATAATTATGGGGTTCACAATTTCGGCTTCATTACTTAACATGTATATCGTTATACAGCATGAAAAGCTTCAGGGCAGATACACAAAACTCATAAAGCTCTCCTATTTATTCCCTTTGAATGTGATGCGAGTGGGGCATTGTATTGTTGGAATCGCTTTCACTCTTTTCGAGCTTGCGTCTAACGATATTCATATAAATTCCTTGCAGAGGGATCTCACTTTCGCCGATGGCGACAGTGGTAACCTTGGTGCCAGCCCACGTGGGTGGCCCTCGTTCAGATTTAATCCTTCCTCGAACTGAGCACAACGGTTTGAATCATTATAAGCTTTAATAACTCCCAATTGCCCACGGTTTTAATTCAGTAGAGTATATGATACTTTCTTTTAATCCGTTTATGGTATATTTAGCCTGATAATGCAGGATTCTTGGAATTGTACTAGCATTTGAACATAGCTGAGTGCATCCTGCTTCCAGATTAGAACATATAGGTAGAAATATATTTTGGAAATGGTATGGCGACAGTGGTAACCTTGGTGCCAGCCCACGTGGGTGGCCCTCGTTCAGATTTAATCCTTCCTCGAACTGAGCACAACGGTTTGAATCATTATAAGCTTTAATAACTCCCAATTGCCCCCGGTTTTAATTCAGTAGAGTATATGATACTTTCTTTTAATCCGTTTATGGTATATTTAGCCTGATAATGCAGGATTCTTGGAATTGTACTAGCATTTGAACATAGCTGAGTGCATCCTGCTTCCAGATTAGAACATATAGGTAGAAATATATTTTGGAAATGGTATTATAAGATCTATAAGGGTTGTCCAATTGAAGCTAAACAAGGAAAGGTCGATACATTGCCGCACGAATTATATTCATACACAGCGCAGTTATTCAACATTATCATCAACTCTTCATGGTTTAGGGGAGTTCTCCTGTACCTGCCTCATACTTCTTCCCCTCTTTTTACTGGTGTTCCTATTGGTCTGTAACCAGAAGGTTTATATTTGTAAGATTGTAGAGGAATGCGTGAGTTATCCATTCTTTGCAAATGACCTTTCCATGTTTCTCTATTTACTTGTATCTTTTCTTTTATCGAAAATATGCCTAATTCGTTCCTTATTTCTTCATTTCTAATGTATATTGTCTTGTACGTCCTTTTACTGCTCGGAAATATTTAATTTCTGCCGCTTATATTTGGCTCCAATCTTTCTTTTTAAGTGTCCATGTCTCCGATTGATACATTAAAACCGGAGCGGCCATTGTTTTACAGTATTTTGAATTTGTACCCTTTAATTTACTCACTTTATTACTCATTTCTTCGTTGTCCGTTCTAAATGTCACATTACAACCCAAGTAATTAAATGTTCCCACCTGCTGTAACACTTTATTATCTAACACTGTATTTGATCTTTTTATTTGTTTTTCTGTAAGTACTATGATCTTTGACTTTCCAACTGATATGTTTTGGGGAACTCCTTAGTAACCCCACAATTATTTTACAAAGCTTTCTGTGTATTATGTCTACATTTTCCCAACTTTTCTCCAGCCCCCATATTTCTGCTGCATATGGCATCCTTGCTTATACCACTGCGCTGGATATCCGTTCTAGTCAGGCAATTTTCATTTCTCGTATTTTTTTGACACATGCTCCAATTATCTGTATTGATTGTTTTCCCTTGCCAATACATTTTTCTGTACACTCCAATCCCCTACATCTACAGCCTACCTATAGCCTAACCCCTAGGTAGCCAATTTTCCTCATCTCTGCCCCTCCTAATACAATTTTTCAATCTTGCTTAATATATATCCCTTCTTCAAGATCATAATTTTTTATTTCTATTTATTACTTTCCCTATTACGTAAGTAGAGGAAGTATTGTATTTCACCCAAATATCTGAGGTCGAGATTTCACCGGAAATGCATGTTTTGAGGCCCCTGAATAAAAATAATAAGCATTTTTAGAAAAGATCCACGTATGTGTATGTGTGTGCGTGTGTGCTGTTGTATCCTTCTCGCACCTAGCACCCTCCCGTAAGTGAGGTGGGATAGGATTGTCTGGTTGAGTGCCGAGCGGAGCAAGTAGGTGAGGTTTCCTGGATATTCCACTCGAAATCACACAACAATTGGTGTTAAAGGATTTATTTACAAACAGTACGGAACAAGCTTAAAGGAATATGGGTAGTGGTTACACCATCCGATGTGGACTCGTTGACAATGGCGGGTCAAAAGACATCCCTTCCATGGTGACTAAGGTTTATATATCGTTCCACAATATTCTCTGGGTAAGACACTACCCCTAATAACCATAAACTGTTATGTGACAGGGGTCTGGGAATGCTACACCCTTCCTCGGGTCCCCCTTGGGGTTGAAGGTCAAGTTCCAGACAGTCACATATAGCAGTATTTCCAACTTCTGTAGAATACGTCTGCTTAAAACTATTTCTCACATATTATATTTCCATTACCAATATATGAATTCATACTATTATTCTGCTCTTCTATAACAATTATATTTCCATTACCAATATATGAATTCATACTATTATTCTACTCTTCTATAACAATTATATTTCCATTACCAGTATATGAATTCAGACTATTATTCTACTCTGCTATAACAATTATGTTTCCATTACCAATATTTGAATTCATACTATTACCCTACTATAACACCTCCCGCCGTAATTAGGTCAAAATTTACACCTAAATTTTGACTACTCTTTAATACGTACACTTATGCCTTATGCGTTCGGAGTGCCTTGTGGAAGTGGTAGGTTTATCTTTAGAGTCATGGAGAGGTATCTCCTCTGGGACAGGACTCAGACTTTCGTTGCTTGAATGTATGTTAATATGCACTATATTACCTGAGACACCTGACTCAATAGCTGGGACTTTAAATCTCCGAACACATCTATTCTTGTAACAGCTAAACACTTTATAACCAAAATATAGTGCCAAAATGCTAATAAGAATATAAACAATTACGGAATATCGGGCGTGTGTTACAGTGAATGAATTTTGCCACTCTTGCCTCTGAATCATCTCTTCCACTTGAGAGAGTTTATAGCTAGAAACCTTTAACTCGTCAAAATGTGTTATCACTTGTTTGAAAGTTGTGTTCAGTTTTAACTCATTTCTTTTTAACTTTCCTACTAATTCTTCACAGCAATCAACATCTATGTTAATTGAGGACAACACATCAAGATTACTAAAATTACCCTGGGACATTACAACTTCTGCCTGAATTACAAAGGATTTACCATACCCCTTACAACCTGAACTAAGCTTAAGTTTGCCATACCCTTCTAAAATAACATCTCTTGGTTGTTCCTCAGGACATGAAATAGTAACACTTTCTACAGATGGTACAAAATACAACCACTCATTATTTGCTAAAGGTGTCCATAGTGATTCGCGTAATTCAATAAGCCTCTTTTCACATGTAGAAGGTAATCTACGAAGTTTTTGTAGCATTTTCACAACAAAATCATCATGATAGTGGGCTAACTTAAGTGGAAGGGTTTGTTTACATACATATTTTGAATCTCCCAATGTTTTACATTTTTCCAACAAAGACAAAGGACTCATAAAATAATATTGTCTGCTCTTATCAATAAACAGAAGATCTTCATGAACGTCCACAAACACATATTTCCCTTGTTCAATGAGAACAGGCACTGGTATAAGTCGATACACATTATAAACACCTTGTGACACTAAAGGTAAAAATAGTACAAATGTGAGTTTTTCATCCTTTACAAATACAGCTACATCACACATAGCAATTAACAAATTAAGCGAATCCTTGCTTACTGCAAATGGCAGGGAGGTACCTAAGGGCAAATTTGCAACACCTTTCTCTAAAACATGCAGTAATTCCGAAGGAGCTACTACCTGTGGATGAATAAGTCCCTTTTGAGCATTTAATATACCATCTATTAGTATATCACAATTGCGAAATAACGTTTCCATGGCACTATTTAAACTAAGTAAGTGATTACTAACCGTCATTTTCATTTGTAGATCATCAAGCATCTTAACTTCTTGCTGCTGGCTTTTGTTTAGGAAGTCTTGAATTCTAACTAAATTCTCTTCCAATACCTTCTCATTGAAAGCCAAATTAATAAGTGAATCATTGAACAAACCTAGAGAAACCTTTACTACAGAGACTTGTTCCTTCAACAAATTTGTAATGCCTTTTTCATTTTCCTCCACATGCTGTATTTGCCGATTATAATATTCCGCGTCATCATTATCTAATGTACCAAACAATATTTTCAAAAGCTGCCCTCCTACATCGATTACACCTCTCATTGTACGCGTCTCTGACGACCTGTCATTTCCCTCAATAACCCTTCGGTTCTCCTTAACTTGCCTAATTTATCCTGTATTTTATTCTTAAAGTTTGTACACCCTGACCATTTCTGCAAGGAAACGTGCTCGCATGCACTCAAAGTATGCTTTATATAACTTTCTGTAGTATCTACCTGGTACTCTAAATTACCTAAATCTACATACACAATTATCTTCCATACACTATTGTACAGCTGGGCGGTACCCTTACTCTCATAGTATAGACCAGGCGGAATTTCGAACTTCACCACTTCATCTAAAAATAAGTAGGTCTCGCTAATTATCCAAGGCTAACCTTACCTTAATAAAAAGGTTTAATCCGATTCACATGTACCTTTTGCAACCTTTTTCTTCTCTTCAGCGTTACATTTACTCCGTTAACTGCCACTATTACATATGGGCCTATCCATTGGCTAGAAAGTTTACCTGATCTGCCTCTACGGACCGTCTCATCTTTTAGTAACACCTTTTGCCCTACCTCGTATTTAATTTCCTCACTGTGATGATCATAGTATTCCTTGCTCTTATATTTTCTTGTAACTAGATTATCTCTAGCCACCTCGTGAGCACTTTGTAGCCTACTTTTCAATTCGCTCACATAGTCATCATAGGAATAATTAATCTCTGGTTCCTTTTTCAGTGTTAGGGGTGTCCTACACTCATATCCAAACAAAAGCTCAAAAGGTGTATAACCAGTGGATGAATGCACAGTAGTATTGTATACAAACACAGCAAACTTCACCCATTCATCCCAGTCTGTTTGATCCTTCCCCACATAATGCCGCAAATATTCAGCCAGAACACGGTGACTTCTCTCCAATCCACCGTTTGCCTGTGGGTGAAAAGCTGTAGTCTGCAACTTGGTTATTCTCATTAGCTTGCAGACATTCTTGAACAAATCACTTAAGAATTCCGAACCCTGATCTGTTAACACCTTTAATGGAATTCCGTAACGTAGAATAATGTTTTCCACGAACTCCTTAGCAACCGTCACCGCATCGTGTTTTTCTAGAGGCACGGCTACCATATATTTGGTAAGTTCATCTTGGCAGGTGAAGATATACTTGTTCCCCTTATTCGTCACCGTTAAGGGACCCACTATATCGAGAGATAATTTTTCGAAAGGAGATTTTGCTGTGGTACTTATTTCCATGGGTGCTCGTTTCCTAGGCCGCAAAAGCTTATTCTTTTGACAACTCTCGCATTTCTTTATATAATACTCAATGTCCTTTTTCATATCTGGCCATTGATAATTCTTCCTGATCGCCCAGTAGGTTTTTGTGACACCCCTGTGACCACCCGTAGGACTGTCGTGTGCCTCCTGCAGTATCGCCCTTTTTTGTTCCTCCGTTACCTCCCCTTCTTCTGCAACTCCCATAACTCTAATGCGAGAAAGTGCATCGGCATTTCCGTTCAACGACCCTTTTTTGTAAACAATCTGGTAATCGTATTCTTCCAATTTGATTCGCCATCTGAGTAGTCTCGAACCCGGTTCCTTGACACTCATTATCCATTTAAGTGGCCTATGATCAGTTACAATAGTGAATCTTTTCCCTAGTAGATAAGGCCTAAAGTGCTTACAAGCCCATACTATTGCCAACAACTCCTTCTCAATTGTACTGTAGTGCTTCTCTGCCTTATTCAGAGTTCTACTTGCAAACGCTACTGGCAAATCCCTACCTATCGGGCCTTGCGACAATAATGCCCCTAATCCATCCTGACTGGCGTCTGTTGTCAAAATAAATTCCCTTGAGAAATCTGGATATTGCAATATAGGTTTTGACAACAACTTTTGCTTCAAAGTATCAAAGGCTATCTGTTGATCCTCCCCCCAAGTGAACTTCGCGTTATTTTTTAGCAACAAATGCAAAGGTGCGGCTATTTTGCTAAAGTTACGAATGAATCGGCGATAATAGCCAACTAAACCCAGAAATGCTCTTAATTCAGTCAGTCCTTTAGGTATGGGATAATTTGCTACTGCTTCCACTTTCTTTGGATCGGGTTGTACCCCATTCTCCGAAATTACATGACCAAGGTAGCTAACCTCTTTTCTCAAAAATTCACATTTTTCCGGCTGCAGTTTTAGGTTGTACCTTCTAAACCTCTGAAATACCTCCCTCAATTTTTGATCATGCTCCTTAAGTGATCCTGCATAGATAACTACGTCGTCCAGGAAAACAAAGCACCTGGATGGCGATAAACCCGCCAGCACCGTGTTCATCAGTTTCTGAAACGTGGCTGGGGTGGTCTTTAAGCCAAATAGCATTCTCACGTACTGCCAATGACCATGTTTTGTCGAAAACGCTGTTTTCTCCTTATCTTCTGCCTTCATGGGTATCTGATGATATCCCATTGCCAAATCTATGCAAGAGAAATATCTGGAATTCCCCAACTGATCTAGGATTTCCGTAATATCTGGAAGTGGGTAAGCATTTCCTACTGTCTTTTCATTTATTTTCCTGAAATCGACTACAAGTCGAAATTTCTGGATGCCACTTGCATCCATTTTCTTTTTTACTAATAGTAAGGGACTATTCCAAGGCGAATTGCTCTCTTCAATTATACCATCCTGCAATAATTTTTGCACCTGCTTTTCTACTTCCTGTTTGTGTGCCTCGGGTAGTCTATAAGGCTTTACATGAATCGGTTCTATATTTGGTTCCATTATAATAGCATGTTCTACTGCACTAGTGGAACTCAAACTATCCTCCGGCAAATAAAATATATCCTGATACAACCTGCATGTTTCCCTAATCACCCCCTTTCTTCCTCGTTGAGGTGCTCAAGCCTCAATTGAGCCATTACCTCTGTTTCTCTATTAGCTGCCTGTGGGGTGTTAGTAATAGTGCACAGCTTTTCGTAGTTATTTTCATTAATAACTGCCTCCAATTTAACCGGAGTCACCCTAAGTTCAACTTCCTCATCATTGGTATTTAGCATGCTAGTTACAGCACTTCCATTCCTAACAGTTACAACCGAATCTGCCAAATAAACACCTGATTGTACTTCGCATTTTTCTATCAACCCCTCCTTCAGCTCAACATTCTCTATAGGGATTTCAATCATGACCTCTGACCTCCCCGGAAGCTTAATTGTCCTAACTGACTCCATAGCGCCCTTGGTTAATAGTTTAAGTCGTTCCCCGACAACACTCAGCTCTAAATCTTTGTAATTTAGCGTAGCTTTCGTGGTCATCAAGAAATCTCTTCCAAGAATTCCATCACAGGGAATATCTACTTGATCTTTCACTAACTGAAAATCGTACTTCACAACATTATTCCCTATATGAACCTCGGTATTTAGCGCCCCATACGTTTCTATCAACGATCCGCTTGCGCTTTTTGCAACCATTTTCTTTTCCGGATCAAAAATAAGTTTTCCTACAACTGAAGGGGTTTTAAGCAACGACATATCTGACCCTGAATCCACTAACATCACAAATTCACCTTTCTTACTAGCAGGAGAACTAATTCTTACGAACTCATGCTTTGTTTTAGAAATTACTCCAATATGAGCAACAGATTCTACTGTTCTACCGTCTTCCGACTTCTTAGTTCTTTCATCCTTTTCATTCTGCTTATTTTTCCTAGGACTCCTACACTTTCTAGCAAAGTGTCCGACCTTACCACAATTAAAGCAAGTTACTATGCTCGACTTTCCCTTATTTTCAGTGGAAACACTATTAATTGCCTTACTGTACTCTTTCTTAACATTTACATAACATTTGCTAGCGATATGGCCAACCCTGCCACATTTATTGCATTTTACCTGTTCTACTCTAGAATACCTTTCTCGTTTGGAAATAATGGCACTTTCTTCGTCCAACGAGGTTTTACATACCTCTTGGAATTCCTGTTCCAGCCCCCGGCTGCGAACAATGGTCTGAATTCTATCATCAGCCAAACCTTGTATAAAACAGATATTTCTCAACTTATCTGTAATTGCCAGTATTCCTTCCCTCTCAGTTTCCTTACACTTTTCTAAGGCTGATTCTCTAAACTCTGCTGTTAACCTTTGTATACGGTTAATCCACCCGCTTATTGACTCGGATTTTTCCTGTTTAGCAGCAAAAAGTTGAGTGCTATAATAATCAAGAGTTCTCTTCTCAACATAGGAATGCCTTAAATATTCCTTAACCTCCTCCCACGATTCTAGTTTTCTATGGATAATTGCCTTCCTGGGTTCCCCTTTTATTCTAGTAAGCAACAACTTAAAGAATACATTTAATCTCTCAGGACTTATCATTTCACATGCAGTATCCGCATCTACGATAAACTGCGTAACTTCATTCTTTTCCCCATTAAAAGAACATACTAGTTTAAGAGCCTTGTGGGGTAACATATAACAGCTACTTCTACTATCCACTGCCATTTTACATATAGTAGTAGCAAGGACTCACCTCTACGCCTTCAGTGGATGAGCTGTATCGTCTGTTGCGGTCCGCAACCTTGTCTGTCCCGTTCACCAGGTCCAGACGCGTCGCCAACTATCCTCGATCCCTGGTCCTCCAGCTATTGCGCCGTTTCAGCGCTCGACGTTCCTCGTCTCGTGGTTGGACCTCTCGATCCTCGAACCTCGAACTGCTCGCCGTAAGCCGTATCTGTCACCTCGAACATTTAACTGCTCGCCGTAGGCCGCTGCTGTCGCCTCGAACCTCGGACCTTCAAACCGTACAGTCTGCACACGGCCTTCCACCAGTAACAGCAAGGGTAGTGTCACCGCAGTACTGGGTAGGTTGCCGTCTTCCTCACGGATCTGGGACTGCACGCAGTGGGCTGCTGCTACCACCTCGAGCCTCGAACCTCGAATCTCCGGAATTGTGCAGAAGTTGCACAGAGCTGCTGTCTCTGCTTCCTAGGATTCTCGGGCGTTGAGTGTGTTGCCTTAGCTGCTGCCTTCTTATTGGTCTTTGGCGATGGTGATTTTTACTCGTAGCTGGATTTGATCACAGGAAACCCAAACACCTGACACCAGAATTTATGTTGTATCCTTCTCGCACCTAGCACCCTCCCGTAAGTGAGGTGGGATAGGATTGTCTGGTTGAGTGCCGAGCGGAGCAAGTAGGTGAGGTTTCCTGGATATTCCACTCGAAATCACACAACAATTGGTGTTAAAGGATTTATTTACAAACAGTACGGAACAAGCTTAAAGGAATATGGGTAGTGGTTACACCATCCGATGTGGACTCGTTGACAATGGCGGGTCAAAAGACATCCCTTCCATGGTGACTAAGGTTTATATATCGTTCCACAATATTCTCTGGGTAAGACACTACCCCTAATAACCATAAACTGTTATGTGACAGGCGTCTGGGAATGCTACACCCTTCCTCGGGTCCCCCTTGGGGTTGAAGGTCAAGTTCCAGACAGTCACATATAGCAGTATTTCCAACTTCTGTAGAATACGTCTGCTTAAAACTATTTCTCACATATTATATTTCCATTACCAATATATGAATTCATACTATTATTCTACTCTTCTATAACAATTATATTTCCATTACCAATATATGAATTCATACTATTATTCTACTCTTCTATAACAATTATATTTCCATTACCAATATATGAATTCAGACTATTATTCTACTCTGCTATAACAATTATGTTTCCATTACCAATCTTTGAATTCATACTATTACCCTACTATAACAGTGCGTTTGTCAGTCTGTGGACAGCAGAACTCAAAAACGAAAAGTTGGTTAAAAGCCAAAGTTGGCATTTAATTTTAATGTCCTTCAAGGATGTGACACGAAGATTTTGAAGAAATTAGCCTCATCTTAAACTACACTTTACAAGGAAAAATTTTTAAATACTTTGATTTTCTAGAAACTGGCTCTAGCGATTTTGATTAAAATGACATACGTTTAAGATATTCTTATGAGAAATGAAATGTATATTTTGAATTTTCTGGCTATAGCCAATGCAGTCCTGTTTACTCTGGATGACCTCTGAATAACTCCTAAAGTGTAAGAGATAGACCAAATCTTACTATAGGCAAAATGTAGATCTCGCTAAAACGCACAATGCATATCCAAATAAATTTGTTTTTGAGTGAACCATTTCGGAGATGTTCCTTGTTATTTGTGTCAGTTTCCGAAAACCTAAACATTCGTCAAGTGCAACATCGTTGTTCATTTTTTCTGTTAGTCGCGCAAAGGGAACGGAAACTCAAAGCTTTAAAAGATGTGACTATCGCTCAAAGCCCACTGTATTCCCATATTCCCCTTGTACCTAAAAGGAAATAAATAATAAGATAATTTGTACAAATGCTTATCTCAACTATCACGAAGAAGATATAGAAATAAGATTATGTAAGAATGCTTATTAAAAGAGTAGAGAAGGTCATGTGAGTGCAACACAGCAGATTTTTTATTTTCAACCACCAGTCTTTGCGGATAGCTTCAATAGTTTTATCTAGCCCTACACCTGAAACGGAACCTGCCACTAGATCATCTTCAAACATTAGCCCTGGTATTTCCTTATTGTTATTAGCTGGTACATTATTAACTTTTCGTGTCTCTTCAATAATACCATCTATAAATAGGTTAAATATCACTGGACTGAGTTCACATCCCCGTCTTACTCCTGAAATGCTTTCTATACATTCCTTTACTTTATTGTCTGACAATTTTACACAGAACTCATTCTCCTGATAAATCTTAGGCAATAATTCATGAAATGTATTGCTTAACCCTTTTCTTCTTTCTTGTACCCATAATTCCTCTTAATGGTATCAAACGCCTTCCCTAGATCAATAAATACCATGTACGCCCTTTCCCTTTTATTGCTCAAATATTTGCCTACAATTGTCTTGATTATGAAAATATTATCAGATGTTCTCCCACTTGCGCTAAATCCCGCCTGGAAGTCATAATTTTTTCTCCCTCTCTACACAGTTTTGTAGCCTATTAGCTAAACTTCCTGTAAAAATGTTTCCCAAAATTGTAAATAGGCTTATCCCCCTGTAATTAATCGGATTATTTTGTTAACTTTTTCTTTATATAGGTGTCCCAAAATTAGATTGAGAAACTTCGGGATCTGATAGATAACATTATTTTAAACACTTTTTGTTAAAGAAAATTTTTTTGCTGCGGTGCTTTGTTTAAGCGCTAGACGAGTTAATGTCATCGATTACTGTTTCCCATCCAGTTTAAGTATTTACAGCAAAATCAACAATGCAAATTAGTATTGCATTTATCTTAGTAAGGCACACAATCTTAATCCAAGAAGCAAACACAGAACATAAATAAAACGCATATCTCATTGTATACAGTTAATCACAGCTTTACTATTCAAAGTAAATTTTGGAACGCACGCCCATTGCGATTAACACAAAGAGTGCATCGACGTGACCTATTCTGCCGTACTCTCGCAAAGACACCAGCCATTTCTCTGATTTAATGTTTGTCTGTCTAATTTTGGGACACTTGTATATTAGTACTATCACATTATTATCCAATTCTTGTGTATTCGTTTTGTCTCCGTATTAGATTCAAGAATTTAATCAATATTTTTCTCCTAGTTTCACCTTTTGCCCAAACTTTCCAAAATTCCCCTGGGGGAACATTTATACAACTTACTTTGATAGCTTTTACCTCTTAATCTATTCACATAATTCTGTGTGAGTGATTTCCCCATGTAATTCACCACTAACTTGATGGCCCCGCTCTAAAAGGAATTATACTCTCAGGTTGTTATCTTGACCTAAAAATGACTTTGTACAGCATTTTTTGGGTTTATATTCTCATACTTTCTTGACGTATTTTATATAGATATTTTACTATAGATCACATTTCTTTATATCTTGAGCTTTTGCTGCCTCGTTTAGCATTATGCTTATTTTTATAGCCCATTGTCCCTTTTTCTCCTCAATAAGGCATCTATATGCCACTCTAAGAGTTAAAACGTTTTCCCTCTCTTCTCTTTCCTCAGATTGTCTCCAGTTTCTCAGCTCTTGTGTCACTCTTCTCTTTGCCAAATTGATGAGCTAATAATTTTAATGATGTACACTGTGTGCTCTTACTCAGAGCCTTATACCCTATTTGGTTAATTGCAAAACTCTGGCGGAAAACACATCGGCCAGTTTGTATAATTTCTAAATTACATTGTTGAATACTCTTGTCTCCGTGTTAGCTAACAGAGATCTCTCAGCTGATTTTGTTTCCTTTTACTACTATTAATTTCCTGTTACGAAAGAAGGCTACGATGGAATATACTGGCGGAGTTTCTCAGCCCCAGAAAACCCAATCCTCTCTTCTCTTTGTCACACACTCAAGTAAGAAACAGGATGAAAGTATGTAAGGTATGTTGAAATGAACCCGAAGACAGAGGCCTAAACTTGAGCTTGTTCAAGGGGACTTGTATTTCTTCCTCATTTTGGAGGATAAGTTAGTGGTTGCGGTACTTGTAGTGGCTGCCTGTGTAATAAACCTTCAATGAACTGTGCCAATTACATGGTCTTTTAGAGGTTGAAAGTACACACACTTATTACAGCTCTGTCATTTCTAAGTTACCAACATTTACTACCTGGTAGGTTGTCCTGTGCAACTTTATCACACTAATTCCAGGCACTAAGTGACATCCCTCTGCTGACTGTGTGGCAATGATTAGTTATATGTTTGAAGAAAAACTTTAAAATAGAATTAATCAATGGTAAACGTTTTCTTCCCCTGTCACATGCGAGTAGAACAAAAGAGCGTTGCAGAGAGGTGACTATAGTTTTCCATTGATTTCTTAAAACAGACGAAGGCAAACTAGAGAACTTGAATTTTCCACTGTCGTTCTTACACACAATTATAATTGAATTTGAAAATCTCTCTATTGTAACAACACAGGTCTACAGGGATCTTCTTGTTTTATACTAAGTACCCGGGTGACCAAAAAATGGTGTTTTTTGGAAGAAGATACTTATTTAGATAAACTTGAAAAGCATAACGTTAACTAAATATGCGTTTTCATTGCAATAATTAGACTCGTTTCCGTGATAAAGGAGATACAGGCACACATATAATAATTTCATCAGCATCATCCTTTTAGCCGTAAGACGTCCACTGCTGAACATAGGCCTCCACCTATTTGAGTTTTTCGTCGAGCATTTGTTCCACCATGGATTGGTGCTACCGTCGGCTATATCGTCCAGGGCGTTAACACGTTAGCCAAGATCCTTCACCCTGGCCAGTTGCTTGTTATTCTTCACATCGGACATTCCCGTTTTCATCTTTTCCGTTTCAGGGATTACATTTTTCAACCCTTTTTCCATTTTCGTTTACTTTCTTTCCATTTTTGTTTCCATATTATCCATTCCGGAGTTTACATTTCTCAATTCGGCTTCCATATTTGTATCCATTAGCCGCAATCCGAAATTAATTTCATTTCCCATTATGTCTATCATTTCTTTCATCAACTACTCCATATCGTGGTTTTCGTGGCACTCCTGACAGCAATTGTTACAATTTTACTTTTTTAACCATTTCTTTATTTTTTACAAAAGCTAGTAGACAGACCCGTATGAATGTAATACACATTTATATTTCAATCATATGGAAACTTATATGAATTGTTCGTCGAAGAGGGAAAAGAGAAAGAAATCTGATTGCATTAAGTAAAAGAAAGCCAAGTAGAGAGAATAGCGTAAATGTAATACGCTACATTTCTATTAGAACATACGAACTGTTGGGGGAATAGAGAAAGAAGTTTATTGTGCTTCGTTAAAGAAGAATGATTAGAAAAGACCACGTAAATGTTATGCGTTGCATTTATATTTCAAACGTGTAGAAAAATATATGAATTGTTTGTAGAACAGGGAGTAGAGAAGGACATGTGAATGTGTTACGTAAAAGAAAAGCGAGTAGAGAAATCCAAGTGAAACTAATATATTGCGTGGTTAAAACGGATTGCAGAAAGAAAACATTCCCCTTGGAAAAAAAAAAAAAAAAAAAAACAACACTTGGATGTGCCAATTTTCTTGGAGATTAGTCAACCGATTTTGGAGTTTATCGCTTCTCAACCTCATTCGTACCAATGAATTGTACCAATTGTATGTTAAAGAGCGAGTAGAGAAAAGCATGTGAATTGTTACTTAAACAAAATTGAGTAGAGAAAATACTGTGAATGTAAATCTGTTTCAAACACATAGGAAGTTGTATGAATTGCATATTGTAGGGCGAGCAGAGAAAGACGTGTGACTGTGTCTCGTGAAGGAAGATTGAATAGAGAAAATGGATAGCATGAAAACCTTCTCCACGAACAAAGACATATACGTGCCGTTCGCGGTGAACCGTCACGCGGTTTTCATCCATTTTGTATACATTTACCAGGTGGCCCACTTCATCCGGCATTGCGGTAAATAGACAACCCTTCGTGCGTTAAAATAGTTGCAGAACACACCGAGGTAAATCGGCAGTAGTTGACGGCAGTGGCGTGAGTGAACTTTGTTCTACCTGTTCCCCACACTTCAACTGTCGTGTGTAGCGCGTGATAATACACAAGATAAGTCATTTATATTCTTTATATTATTAATATTAACTTTATTATTATTGGTGTGTTTATCATCATTATCATTATTATTATTATTATTATTATTATTATTATTATTATTATTATTATTATTATTATTATTATTATTATTATTATTATTATTATTATTATTATTATTATTATTATTATTATTATTATTATTATTATTATTATTATTATTATTATTATTATTATTATTATTATTATTATTATTATTATTATTATTATTATTATTATTATTATTATTATTATTATTATTATTATTATTATTATTATTATTATTATTATTATTATTATTATTATTATTTGGCATCCTCAAATGAAAATAATTTTGAACAAGAATTAAGCAGTAATTAATTATAAATTAAACTCAATCATAATTCTTTACAAATTACTGCACATGATTTTCAGAATTATACATGCCGTATTGGCATACTTTTGATTCCTAAGATGGATAAGTGTTATGCAGGTGTATTCCATATAGTGAGTCTGATCGTCAACAGGTCAATAGGCCTAATTCTTGATGATACTCTGATAGCGTTACAAAGTAAAATAGTGCTTTCTTTATAATGTGCTTATTAAAGCCATGCTTTCCTCCAATCTGAAAACCGAACTCAACTAGAATTAAAACTGAAAAGTTGAGATCCTTTCAGTTCAGTTTTCAGCTATGCTTTCCTAGAAAAGTGAACTGCAAGCTGAAGACTGAACTGAAAACATCAGACCATAAGTAAAATGGCTGAAATGTGGTTGGGAAAGCTGCACGACAATGAAGAAAGTGAGTTGGAATTAGATACTTTGTGGTTTATTTCCCTCGACGAATCAACAGATAATGCTGGTAATGAGCAAAGTTGTGGAAAACGCTCTGAGGTACATCGCATGTATTCTAATCGTAGTTCAGAAGGTGTCTATGAGATTTTGGTTATGAGACACCTGAAGGACAATGGCTGTAGTTTGTGGAGAACTTCAGGTGAACACCAAAATTAAATCCAATCTTAATATTACTACGTCTAGATATAGATAAACGAACTCCAATCAGTTCCAGAATTCACTGACATAACCTAGAGTGTTTTATATTACAACAGATGTCTATACTTGTATTACTACACCATCGTTTGTTGTGAACATGTAGCATTTGTTGCACAACTTGTAGTAATACACATAAATGACAATAATTCACACTCGGGATCTTCACAACTCCCAGGTAAAGTATTTCTGACGAATATGCAATCTTAACCAAACGTTAAAGTGTGGTTAGATTACTGCCTACATGCATGACGAGGTTATACCCGCCAAGTTGTGCTGCATGTATTTTCAGAGCAGAAACAAACTAAAAATTATTAAACGTTATCCAGAGTTCCTAATTCGTCTACTCCTTCCAAAGTCTCTGTTTTTCTCTACATTTCTATACTTTGTATGCTGCAGGATGTACATAAATTCGTTCTGACGAATAAAATTAACAATTACTTACTTCTTACTGTGTGAAAACTTTCGTTTTCCACTCATTATGTCCAATTTACAAAGTAAATGAACCAATACAGCACAACCTCACTTCAGATCGCCCAAGCTCAACCAAAGTGATCTGAAAGAAAAGACTGTCACCGTAATTTTCGACGCCTAGATTTCTGGTGAAAAACTTAAAAACCTAGTGACAAATGAATACGAAGAGATTCAGTCGTCAATGCAGTTCAGTTCTCGGCCGGAGGAAAGCACCTCCATAATAAACATGACGTCCATTCATGATCACGTGACTATCAACTGAAAAAGCTTAAGTTCTAAATCTAGTTGAGCTCAGTTTCCGGATTGGAGGAATATTGAGACATATTGATCATGCATATACATATGTAACTAATGTCCAGCGGTGCATGCGTGGTCCAAGGGTTCCACTTCCCACGCACACCCACAGGTGGGAGTCCGTTGCGTGGGCACCCCAGCAACACCCATACGAATCAAAGGCCATTCATTGGACTAGAATTGACCCTTGTTGAGGCCAGGGGGAAAAGTGGCCTATGGAGTCCCTAACTGCATTCGTCTGCTCTTGTCTAAGAAAATGTGAATTCAATTACAACTGAGGACAAACACCAGCTCTCATAGTCGTGATCACTGCGCCCCGCCGTGCAGACTCGCGGGTTCCAGTCCCGTCTCGGGCAGGGATGTATGTGTGCGTATCAAAAAACAAATTGTTCCAGCTGACTAAATGGTCATTAAGGACCGATGACCGTATATGTGCAAAGACATTTAAAAAAAATTGCACTCACATTACTTTCTCTCTTCTTCTACTAACCATTCTTACAAACTCTTATTCCTATATTTTCTTCGTGTTAATTTAGATAAACATTTGCAGAAATTATCTTATTCTTCATCTTCTTGTAGGTGTAAGGGGATATTGGATTAGAGTAGGTTTTGAGCGATAGTCAAATCCTTCAAAGCCTTAAGATCCCGTTCTCTTTGCACGGTTAATATATATAATGAATAATG
>CM060964.1:20142910-20167910 GCA_030765045.1 Tenodera sinensis
ACAAGCAGCTCCATCAGAAAACACTTTCAGAAGTTCAAGATTCGGAACAATATCCAATATTTCCGAAAATATATTCCTTAAGCAAATATCAACTGCATATTTGTCATGTGATGCATAATCAGACACCAAAGCAAAAGATTGTTTCTGAATTTCACCAATATCTTCTTTCCTATACCAGGCAACAGCAGTAAATATTGAGATCTGTGTATTGTTCCAGTGGACAACTTGAATTTCATTTTGCCCCTTGCATGTGTAGTTCTCAAAGAAGTCGATCTGTATCACAGCTTCACTAATTGGAACATTTTCCCGAGCCTTCTTAAAGGCCTCGGATTGCTGTCTTTTTACATAAACGTGATTTAGGAAACGTGGCAGGCAATTGCTCAGTTCTTCAATACAGTCTTTTACAGACCCATTTTTAACTTCTATTTCCATTCTTCCATTACGTGAACTCCACAGCTTCCATTCGCATGGAGAATTAGCAAGTTTATCCGAAATGTCTGCTCCACTCAATCCCGGGCCGTTGGAGCATCCTCCCTGCACACATTCACTCAATTTCTGATCACAAACCACTTGTGCTATGAACTTACGAAATTCAGTCTCACTGAGTACGTGATTTTTACACAATGCTTTGAGAAGAAACTTCGTATTTTCATGTATAATGCATGTGCACACATTATGTGGGATGTGACTTTGAAGACGCACGTGAGCAGGGCGTAATTCAGCGAATTTTGTCAACCCCACGGACATTTCTACTCGGTCTTGTAGAAAGAGTGCATGTGCTTCTTTTAATGTTACCACTATATACCTAATGCGAACTTCTTTTGTTTCTCCCTGAACATGGATTTGAATAAAATCATCTCTTCCAGGAGCTTGGTAAGATATTGAATCATCCTGACAGAACTTGATTATTGCACTTTTAAGTTCCTCTGATAGTTGTTTTCCTGACACCGGGACAGAATGCTTTGGTTTTACAACATGTAATCCCTCTTCAACTGCTAATTTACCAATCATTTCTTTTCTTTTACGTGGAGATTGCGGCAATGCTTCCTCAACACGTTTTCTGCACTTTCCGAAATACCGTTTGCTTTTGAAAGCGGTTGATGTTGATGGAGTATCCTTATCAATCCCTTCTTGGTCTCTTATCTTCTGTCTTGCCCACTGTGCTTGCTTATATCTCCTATATTCAGCTTTGAGGTGTTCTCTTCCTTGTTTTGTTTGTTTCAGTATTGCTCTTCCTTTCCTCATAGTCACTTTTATTTTTTTCCTTCCATTGTGCATAACTGCCTTGCTCCTTCAGGCATTGTTTGTATTCACGTTGTCTTTGGGCTGGTGTTCTAGTCATGGAGTCAAAAACAGACTGATACGTCTATCGTGACGGAAGTCTCAGAAGCACTGTACGCGTATGCGACCACAGGGCGCCAGCACTAATTGTCCGTTAGTCACGTGTTTTGTGGGAAAACTAATGACTATAGCGGAAAACTTTCTCATACTTTTTTATTTGTTATGTTGTAATGACGCAGAATCAAAAAGGATATTTATTTCAGTCTATTACTTTTCCCTCCAGAGGACTTTGTCCTTATTTACCGTGACTAACTGACATTGACACACAGTAATAATTAAAGAGGCTCTAAGCATTATTTATAAATGTCGAAAATTATTAGCCATATACACGTTTCGAAGACGAAGAGTCATTGTGTGATGTACAGAAAAAAAAAATTAAAACAGTTGTACATAGCTCCTGAAATATTGATATGAAAATCACCGTTATTCGCGCTTATTTTTAGTGCTTTGGAAATATATGGGTAAGAAGTGAAATTTGAACCCATATTCACGTGAAAAACATTTATTTTTCACTTCATAAGATACTTTGGAGTATCTAGCATCACCTTTGCTCAGTAAAAAAAGTGAAACATTAATTTCAAATTTTAACACTCTGTATGACATGTTCGCGGAACTGCTCAATATCAGAAAATTTCACAATTAGTTATTCACTTTTCGATATACCTATGACTATTTCCCGTCGTTATAATTTGGATCAAAATCACTTCTTTCTACTTCGTTGTATCACACATGAACAGAAGAACTCGGCCTGCAGTGTCTGTATTTTAACATGATTGTTTCAGGGGGCTCACACAAAAATACTCTCTCATAATTATACTAAAATGAACTGTGCCTTTTGGACCCTTTGAATTTAGGATGGCCAAGAAATACGTGGACCTAAGAACCTCCATGACCTAGCCCTTGAAATAAAAGAAGAAAATAGTTCTTGTACAATCTTATGTCCATGGTTTAAAAACCGTAGGGATTCGAAGACGAATATCGTCATATAATGGGTTTTTGCCGGAAGGCAGGAAAGAATCGATTAAATCTGTACCGTGTGTGTGTGCACGATCTAATGAGAAGGTCTTTAAGTGCCTTCCCCATGTACAGTGTTTTGAGAAAGTATACTCGAGCTCCTGATTCTAAACCAGAAATCCGCCCAACACTTAGAGGCATTTTAATTTAGAAGTCCTTCATGAGGATTTGCCTTTGGGCATAGACAAATAAAAGCATGGAGTAGTAACTGCGTACATACGCAAGCTTCTTGGTGCTTTGTTGAGATTCATATTGGCACGCTGGAATCATCTTTCCGTACATTATGGCGTAAATAAACAGCATGGAGTTACTCGTAAATGAATGATGACGTCACAAGAGCCATTAGCGGGGACTGCTGCGGTTGGTTGGATTCTATTTGCTTAATTGTGCCTGGACTAGGGAAGGCTGGAAAGCAGTCAGTTTGTCAGATCGTCAGCCACACTCTGACCCGAACAACCCCCATCCCCCCCCCCCCCCCCCGAAGGGATTTCTACTGAATATGTGCCGGAACTTCCACAGAGCCGGACCCCTATGCCACCGCAACGCTAATTGCGTTCAGCGATTAACTCAATCAAAATATTTATCGCCAATGAAATCGTTAATGTGGCGTTCCAAAATAGCCTGAAAAATTACCAGTCGCCAACAAACAGATGAAATTAATTCAAGCCCTTGTTTCAATGCTAAAACGCTTTCTTTTAAGATAAATCAAACATGAGACATTATTTCACTAATTTACAGCCTGAAATTACCAAGACTTCACATGTTCTGATTACAGGGAAATATTTAAGGAAGCGATTTTACACCCAACGAGATTAAGTTCTCTCAATAGTTTCAAAAACGAATTAGCAACAACCAAGCATTGCAATCAACTGACATTTGGAGTGAGTATAGTCTTAATATTTGTGTATTATACTATAATATAATAGATGCATTATACTCACATACGTGTTCAGAAAAGGGCATAAAGCACACCATTTAACCCTACAAAATGTTGCACCTTAAATTTCTAGTGTAAGGCTCTGATGCTGCAGGCTAGTTTTACTTTATCTACTACGTACATCAAGTAGAGGAAGTATTTTATTTCACCTAAAATTTCGATGTCGAGATTTCATCGGGAATATGTATGTGTTATGAGGCCCTCTGAATAAAACAAAAGAATGTGTGTGTGTGTGTGTGTGTGTGTGTGTGTGTGTGTGTGTGTGTGTGTGTGTGTGTGTCAATCTCTGGACAGCATAATTTAAAAACGACAAGTCGGTTAAAAACCAAAGTTGGTATTTAAATTTAATGTCTTTCAAGGATGCGACACGAACATTTTGAAGAAAATTCCTCCACTCTAAACTGCGTGTCACATGGAAAATTTTTCTAGAGTTTTGATTTTCTCGAAAATGGCTCTAACGATTTTGATTCAAATGACATGTTTGCGATATTTTTATGGCAAATGAACTATGTATATATATATATATATATATATATATATATATATATATATATATTTTCTTAATTTTCTTGCTATAGCCTATGTAATCCTGGCATCATACGGTACTGACCGAGGAAGATGTCCCTGGTATCGTCTCACGGTGTTGGGCAGATCACGTGGATCGTAAGTACTGTTCTCGGTGCTAGGAAGCGTTGTGTAGTCGCTATCCTCTCTTGGGGGATGCTTGTACATCAATGGACCCGGGGGATGGCGCTTGTTAGGAACTTCCGCGCGTCTCTGTAGCCCATCTGCCTGCGACACCCTGTGGCATCCCTGTCTCCTGGGAGGTGTTAGCCGTAATAGCCACTTCCGTGTATGCCCTTTACCCGCTTTACCCTTACACAGTATGACAACTTTCCGGCAGGTTCGAGAGTGTAAGTATTGCAGGGGCGGAGATTTTAATAGAATTTCCAGTTACGTGCATTTCGAGGCTATATTCCAAGCTAAAAAATCTAACGTGTTGCACTCACATTCTCTACTCTTCTACTATCTATTTTTAGTAACTCCTATTTCTATATCCTCTTCGTGTTAGTTGAGATAAACATCTGCAGAAATTATCTGATTGCTTATTTCCTTATAGGTGCATAGAGAATATAGGAATACAGTAGGCTTTGAGCGTTATTTACATCTTTTAAAGCTTTCAAATTTCGTTCTCTTTGCTAACATATAACGAAAATGAACAACGATGTTGCATTTGACGAAAGTTTGTTTTCCGAAATGGACACAAATTAGAAGGAATGTCTCCGAAATGGTTCACTCTATAAAAAATATACTTGGACATAAATTTTTTGTTTTAGCAAGGTTTACATATTTTGTATAGTAAGACCTGATCTATCTCTTATGGTTTACCAATTATGCAAAAGTCATCCAGAATAAACAGGACTATATAGGCCATAGCCAGAAAATTCAAAATATACGTTTCATTTCTCATAAAATATCTTAAATATGTGGCATTTTATCCAAAATCGTTAGAACCGTTTTCGACAAAATCAAAATTACCGAAACATTTTTCAGGGTACCTTAGGGTGGAGGAATTTTCTTTAAAATCTTCGTGTCCCATCATAGAAATACATCAAACCTAAATACCAATTTTGGTTTTTAACCAACTTTTCGTTTTTGAGTTTTGCTGTCCAAAGGCTGACAGGCACACAGATACATGTCCTCCCCCCTCCCCCAAACACACGGATCTTTTTCTAAATGTTTTTCTTTTTATTCACGAGACCTCAAAACTATACTTCCGGTGATACCTGGTCATCGAATTTTTGGCTGGAATACAATAGAGAAATTACAAATATTAGTAAATTTGGAAACACGTGAGCTCTTTTCTTTAAAGAAAGCGCAGAATATATGGGCAGGTTTACTGAAGAGAAGCGAAAGGAAGTTAAATTTAATAGAAACACATGCCTCGAAGGAACTACTTGAAAATATATCAGATTAGAAGGTTACTCTGTTTCGAAAATCTCATACGCGTAAATAGTAATTTTCTTTAAAACATCGTATAGCTACACCACACTACTATATCCCTTCATGCTTTACATCAGAAACGGCCCGCCATTTCTTCCCTAGATAATATGAATATTGCGCCCATCTTTCCTGGTGAAGTCGAAACTATGCTCTAAATCTAGATAAAACTGACTCGTGTTGAAAAACTAGACACTCGAGAAATTTGTGCAACAGAAGTATTGGAAAATGCACGCCGCATAGCTACTGCTTTCTGCGTATGGAATTCGTTGCATAAGCTTTATCTAGAAGCATTCCTCACAATTAATAATTACATTTGGATATAGAGAGCGAGTATACCAGCCAATTAAATTATTCTGTGCGAGGTAATGATTTCCTTGGGCTTCTTTTCCACGAAATCTCCTGTTCTGTTAATTTTTTGTCGAATAGAGTTGTTCAATGTCCATATTTCTTTTTGTGTAACATGGATGTTAGTTTGCTTAAACTTTTATAGCAATCTATGTACTTGGTACCAGGGAATTTGTGTATCAATCTCACAATTCACATGTGACTTCGGTCTAGCAGAGTACTATAATACTACTTTTGGGTGTCCCAAAAAAGAACACAAACAATACTTAGTATGTGCAGCAAACTGATCGGTTTTCAAATAGGATCCCCTGTCCGGAAATGCACGGTTTGTTAACGTTGGGTTTGGTACCTTAATACGGGAGGTGTACAACCCTTTAGCCACCTGTGTATTGGGATGAACGACCTGAGCATAATAACATTCCTGCGCATGCGCCAAATTCCTCCATAGTCCTTGGTGCGCATCCTACTGCATTACTTTTGCACTTTCCAGTAGAGTAATGTTTCATAACAGCAGTGCGACACGTGCTGGTACAAAGCTGCTGAAACAGCAGACTTGAGCTTCAGCACACTTTGATGTAAATGTGCGGAATCACCTAAACGTCGCATATTCAACTTGGTGGATTGGTAGAGATGTACCAGTTCCATGGCCAGCACGGTCGCCAGATCTGACACTTCTCGACATTTGTATGGAGTTGTATGAAGAGTATGGTGTATGACACTCCTGTAATATCAGCGGAGAACCTTATGACTCGAGTCCACGGAGCGTCACCACCGCCGATATAGGCTCTGCAGTGACGTAAGAGGTACACAATTCGAAGCCCGTTTGTAATGTGGGCAGCTCGATGTTGGGTTTGTTAACGAACTGTGACCGTACGCCCATCTCACGCTTTGATGCGCTCCAGCGTCCAAACCGTGCATTTCCGTACAGGAGTTTCAATTTGAAAACCGATCAGTTTTCCTTCCCATACAGCATACTAAGCATTGTCGGTAGTTTCTTGGGACAGCCTGTACAAGGTTCGTTCGTTTTGCTCAGAAGTTCCATCTATAGATCCTGAAAACCCTGAACCCTCTGTACACTCAAGTTATCATAGTCACCCCTACGACTTAGAGGTCAACAGCCCGACTCGCTATTGGATATGCCAGTGTGCGTTTGTGACTGCCGTTGGACGGAACAGCGTGAACTTTTGTTTACAAATAATGGAAAGAAAAAAGAAACATTTCCGACATCATATGCTGTTTTATTATCGTAAGAGCAAAAGTGCCTCACAATGCTGGCAGAAAATTTGTGCAGTAGCGAATCGAGCATGTCAAAAGTGATTTAGTGGATTTCGAGCTGGGAATTTCTTACTAAAACAGAAAGCTTGGCAGCTATTCTGTCGTAGCTGTGCTGCGGGGGAAGTGTATTCCTGGGCGTTGTTAGTGACTGAAACGTAACGAGAAATGAACGAACTTATGAGACAAGTATACATCTGGTTACCTAACTGACACAGGCAGCTAATGTCTCTAAGGCACGGGTTCGTGAACGGGAGATCTGCATTTTAAAGCTCTCCTCTTTGCCTTAGGATTTTTGTGTTTGTTTTGCTGAGACCTCCTAAATGGAAAATGCCGGAGAGGTGCCCTAAACAAAGGCATGGAGCGTTTTCTCCCCTAAGGTCCCTTCCTAATTATGATATCATTTCATGTCACATCAATATCCACCCTGTGGTGCCGTAGGCAGCAAGAACGACCGTTAAATACTGCTAAACAAGTAATATCAACACAAAGGAAGCGTAGTCACATGTTGCTTTCACTATATGCCGGGCCAAACAACCTTAGACTAGACGGCAAGAGGTCGCAATCAGCAAGCAAAGAAATGTACACCGATATCTCATGAGAGTAGTGTCGTAAAACTATCGTAGACTTCATGAATATGTGTAGACTACAGTTCATTTCCTAGTAGAATTGGTCAGTTAACAAACTACCCGCGTTTTCTGTACGTTAGGTGTATTGCATAGCTCTCAGGGGTTACCTGTACGTTAGGTGTGTTGTACAGCTCTCAGGGGTTACCTGTACGTTAGGTGTGTTGCATAGCTCTCACGGGTTACCTGTACGTTAGGTGTGTTGTATAGCTCTCAGGGGTTACCTTACGTTAGGTGTGTTGTGTAGCTCTCAGGGGTTACCTGTACGTTAGGTGTGTTGTATAGTTCTCAGGGGTTACCTTACGTTAGGTGTGTTGTGTAGCTCTCAGGGGTTACCTGTACGATAGGTGTGTTGCATACCTATCAGGCGTTTCCTCACATCGATTGCGTTGTTTACATTTCTACTTTGTCTACTAGTGAGTAGAGGAAATGTTGTATTCCACACAAATTTTCGATGTCAAGGTTTCACCGGAAATATATATTTTGAGGCCTGAAACCAAAAATCCATTTTTAGAAGATGGTTATGTGTGTGTGTATGTGGGGGAGGGGGCCCTCTCTCTGTGTGTGTCTGTGAGTCTATGGACAGCATAGCTCAAAGGCGAAAAGTCGGTTAAGAACCAAAGTTGTTATTTAAATTTAATGTCTTTCAAGGATGCGACACGAAGATTTTGAAGAAAATTGCTTCACCCTAAACTACCCTTTACATGAAAAATTATTCGAAAATTTTGGTTTTATTGAAAATGGCCCTAAAGATGTTGATTAAAATGTCATGTGTGAGATACTTTTAGGACAAATGAAATGTATATCTTAAATTTTTCGGCTATAGCCCGTGCAGTTGTATTCACTATGAATGACTTTTCCATAACTGGTAAACCGTAAGAGATCAAGTCTTACTATACAGAAACTGTAGATCTTACTAAACTACATAATTTATGTCTAAATACATTTTTTGTACAGTTAACCATTTCGGAGCTATGCCTTGTTATTTGCAAGAGTTTTGCAAAACTTATAGTTCCTTTAAACGGAGCATCGTTATTCGTGTTTTATATGTTAATCATGCAAAGAGAGCGGAATTTGAAAGCTTTAAAATATTTGACTATCGCCCAAAATCTACTGTATTCCCATATTTCCCTTTTATTTACAAGGAAATAAGCAATAAGATAATTTCTGCAAATGTTTATCTCAACTAACACGAAGATGTTGGAATAAGAGTCTGTGAGAACGGTTAGTACAAGAGTAGATTTTTGATCACGTTTTACTAGGTTCCACTACAAATGGGAAGCGTGAACTTCGAACATTCTCGAAACTGAGAGAGGTTACATAAAGGGCCGCTTAAGGTACACATATACGTTTGGACAAAAAATCCACAGTTTTTCTTGAAACACAATAATTTTTTTGCCACGTTGATCTTTCAGTCAAATATATTTTTTATGGTACTCAAAATTTAAATTTGGATTTTACATCATTGTAAAATGTATTTTTTGTGTAAAAAAAGCAAATTTCTTGTAAACCTCATAGCAAACACAATTTTTAACCAATCACCCTGATTCTTTTACCGAAATGTTTCTAATTACATGCAAAATGCTGTGAAGCACAATTGCTAACTTCCATTAACTTGTCGAATATTTGTGATTTTTATTGCAAAATTGCCATTCTTTTTAATTATACTTCTTTTTACAACTGAACATAATTTTTTTCTCAGTACATTTAGCTCAACCATTCTGCTTCATACCATTCCTTTTTTTATTCCGATTCTGAATGTACATATTTTTAGTTTTGAGAAAACGAGGAAGTAAAGTTTATGGTATAACTGGAGTTCTGTACTCACAATTTAAACAGCTAGAACATCCCTGCTACATAAGTAGGACCCTCTTCCTCAATATTTCTATCTTCCTTGAGCTTCCTTCGGCCTCTAAGTTATCTTCTAAGCTGCTTTTGTTCTGGGGTGCTGCTCTTTATACTGTGACATAGCCGTGACTCATCTGATTTCAGAACTCCTGACATTGTGTATTTGCCTGGTACAATTTTCATCCTGTGCAGGATCTCTGCTTCCACGGTGTTACCACAGTTAAAATGTGATATAGCATCCATTATCCCCAGTTTTAGGGTTTCTAGACCTACATAGGTTTCTTTCCTACATCTTCACCAAATCATTCCATTAAATAACTCATTGGCATTCTGTGTTAATCCATGTAGGCATTTGGATAGCATATTTGGATCACCTGAAGTATTTTCAGTGGTATTCCTGGTTTATGCTTATATGAATCAACTGGTCAGATTTGACAACAGATTTATAACTTTTGGAATATTAGCCAAAATACAAAAATAAACCTAAAAGAAGCACTCGATGCTACGCCCCCTTTAAGTTTAACAGCATCACATAGTTCCCTTTAAATCCCTCTAAATACAAAACTACGCATCAGATTCAAATAAATGATATATCATTTGAAAGCAGAAGAACAGAGCTAAAAAATAATGCAAAAAAAAAAAAAGTCCAAAAGTCGCATTTCAAACGTATATGAGTCATTCCACGTCAAATCGAACAAAATATGGCAAAAAATGACCTTGATCTCTCAGATTTTCTTGCAATTTTTTTTTTGGTGTTTTGGAACAAAATGTATTTGACCGGTGTTTCTTCGTTTAATATAAAAAAATTATTTTGGCAGCTATTAATTTTTGAAATGTCCCAAAAATCGCGCGCTCCTCACTCTTCGATCAATCATACCTCCGATTGTAATGAAGCAAATTACTTGATCTTTGGCTCAAATTAAAGAGAAATCGCAGTATTTCATGAGGTATTTATTAGAAAATTTTATCAATTATTATTAGTATTATATTTTATACGATTAAAGCTTCAAAGTTAGATAATAACATAAACTCGACCATTTAAAAATCTGGAAAAAAACCTAAAAATACAACGAAGTTTATTCAATATTCTCAAAAAAAAAAAAAAAAAAATCAGAATGGAGTCTCTAATAGTTCAGTTGTAATTAACTTACTTGCAAATCAGTGCAGCGGTGACGGGTAACGTAACCTCACACAATTGCCACCTTCCATTACGGCAACTGTCAACTGCTTGAGGTTCCATGAACTTTACAACAGTACAGTAAGGAGAACACTGCTAGCTGACACTATTATATGTACACTATTAGTATCTTCAAAATGTTTTTAAAATATGCATTTTAAACTGGTTATCGAATCCATAGCTTTTGTCTGTTTCATCAGCTCATGTTATATACTTGTGCAAATGAAACCATGCACTACATGGGGAGGGAGGGGGAAGGTAGTGATGTCTGCATGATCTGAGACAGTCTTCCTAATTCAAAGGTGCTTTTTAGTGCAGCGTGCAGTTGAAGACATAGATCCTTGCGATAAAGAGTGAATATAGTGAATTTGTGAGAAATTGATCATAGCGTAAATCAATTATGCCACCTGTACGTTCTAAATAAGGGACCAAAACATTACACAGTCAGAGTAGATAAATTATTTCAAATGTATGGACGTACATGAAGGAAGAAGCTAAAAGCAAAGAACTGCTTACATCAGAAGACTTTTTTCAAAAAAATTCAAAAGTTCAAAAGCACGTATCAGGTGCCACAGGAGTATCAGAAAGATTGTGGATACATTTTTCTGCATGGACTGTACTGCCTTAGTAAGAAGTTATCTGAGTAGTATAGCTGACGCGGCAATTCGCAGGCTGTCTGCAGTCACCTGGCTTGTTACTCGTCCGTGAGCGCTTGCACGCCTCCAGAAAAAAATTGTAGCAAATGCAAGCTCCATAGTTTTCAATATCTTATTTTATAGATAAAATGTCAGGGAATACGTGTGTATCTTTTTTAGATTTTTAACACATCGATTTACAAAATATACCATAAAAAAACAGTTCAAAATAAATGTGTAATGATGATTGATCGAAAGTTGTTAAAAGTGTTGTATTTAACCTTTCCAGTGCGCCAAACCCCAACTCTCAACTCTATATGGCCTTGGAGTAACAAGTGATTTTATATTACGGTGCGCGCAGAAATTCTTTAGTTTCTAATAGCCATAACTAAGCAAGTAATTTAAAAATACGGAAATAAAAAAATACGGGTCTCCTTATTTGATGCCTATTATTCATAAAAAAATTTGAACCTCCTACGAAAAAGTCGTGTTTTACGGGTGTTCGATTTGACGTGGATTGACCCATATGTGTACCTTAACCTGTGGAACATTGGTGCATTCTAAAGCATTTGAAAGCTCCTCCAAGTGTACTACAGTTGAGATGGAAGTCAGTGATAGTGGTCACAAGTAATGTTGTTTTGAACCGAAAAGTACAATCACTGGATCACTGTGACCAAAGTAATGATCGCAGCTTTTGGTAATCATTATGTGAATTTCTAATTAAGTTTCCTAATGCGTTGTACTATGCTACTTTCCTTACCAATGCTACCAATGCTGCAGGTGATCTTACCACTTACTACGTCATTTCTGTACTGCATCAAGACTACGGTTTGGTAGAGAGCTAATCTAACCGTGCCAAACTACGTTTGACAAATGGACGGCAATCAGTTGCGCTATTCAAAGTTAACCCAGTAGCAAAGTAATACTTTTGGCATGTGATGCATATTTTCACTGTATTTGAGGTTAGATTGTGAAAACATAAAATATGTCAGAGGAGCAGGTACTTAAGACAACTTCAATTAAGTTAATCTGGGCCTGAAAAATGAGCGAAAAATTATCAAATTGACGATGATCCCGAAACCTTCAGTCATTCGTTGTCAGTGAAATGTTTTAGATTCCGCCATTTTTAAAGGTCTAGCACAGGCTTTAAATGTCATGTGGGCTGCAAGGTGCCCCTTTGTTAAATGTCCTATCCTATCCCATCCCATCCCATCCCATCCCATCCCATGCCATCCCGTCCCGTCCCGTCCCGTCCCGTCCCGTCCCGTCCCGTCCCGTCCCGTCCCGTCCCGTCCCGTCCCGTCCCGTCCCGTCCCGTCCCGTCCCGTCCCGTCCCGTCCCGTCCCGTCCCGTCCCGTCCCGTCCCGTCCCGTCCCGTCCCGTCCCGTCCCGTCCCGTCCCGTCCCGTCCCGTCCCGTCCCGTCCCGTCCCGTCCCGTCCCGTCCCGTCCCGTCCCGTCCCGTCCCGTCCCGTCCCGTCCCGTCCCGTCCCGTCCCGTCCCGTCCCGTCCCGTCCCGTCCCGTCCCGTCCCGTCCCGTCCCGTCCCGTCCCGTCCCGTCCCGTCCCGTCCCGTCCCGTCCCGTCCCGTCCCGTCCCGTCCCGTCCCGTCCCGTCCCGTCCCGTCCCGTCCCGTCCCGTCCCGTCCCGTCCCGTCCCGTCCCGTCCCGTCCCGTCCCGTCCCGTCCCGTCCCGTCCCGTCCCGTCCCGTCCCGTCCCGCCCCGCCCCGTCCCGCCCCGCCCCGCCCCGCCCCGCCCCGCCCCGCCCCGCCCCGCCCCGCCCCGCCCCGCCCCGCCCCGCCCCGCCCCGCCCCGCCCCGCCCCGTCCCGTCCCGTCCCGTCCCGTCCCGTCCCGTCCCGTCCCGTCCCGTCCCGTCCCGTCCCGTCCCGTCCCGTCCCGTCCCGTCCCGTCCCGTCCCGTCCCGTCCCGTCCCGTCCCGTCCCGTCCCGTCCCGTCCCGTCCCGTCCCGTCCCGTCCCGTCCCGTCCCGTCCCGTCCCGTCCCGTCCCGTCCCGTCCCGTCCCGTCCCGTCCCGTCCCGTCCCGTCCCGTCCCGTCCCGTCCCGTCCCGTCCCGTCCCGTCCCGTCCCGTCCCGTCCCGTCCCGTCCCGTCCCGTCCCGTCCCGTCCCGTCCCGTCCCGTCCCGTCCCGTCCCGTCCCGTCCCGTCCCGTCCCGTCCCGTCCCGTCCCGTCCCGTCCCGTCCCGTCCCGTCCCGTCCCGTCCCGTCCCGTCCCGTCCCGTCCCGTCCCGTCCCGTCCCGTCCCGTCCCGTCCCGTCCCGTCCCGTCCCGTCCCGTCCCGTCCCGTCCCGTCCCGTCCCGTCCCGTCCCGTCCCGTCCCGTCCCGTCCCGTCCCGTCCCGTCCCGTCCCGTCCCGTCCCGTCCCGTCCCGTCCCGTCCCGTCCCGTCCCGTCCCGTCCCGTCCCGTCCCGTCCCGTCCCGTCCCGTCCCGTCCCGTCCCGTCCCGTCCCGTCCCGTCCCGTCCCGTCCCGTCCCGTCCCGTCCCGTCCCGTCCCGTCCCGTCCCGTCCCGTCCCGTCCCGTCCCGTCCCAACCCAACCTAACCTAACCTAAACTAACCTATCCTATCCTAACCTAACCTAACCTAACCTAACCTAACCTAACATTTAAACGCAAAGGGAAAGTGACATGCAGCAGGGCAGTTTTAGACCAAAAAGGTAATCTGACTCATGAGCATGATGTATACGTGTAAAAAAATCTGATTTGTTGTACTCACATGACTTTCTCTACTCTTGTACTAACCATCCTTACTAACTTTTATTACTATATCTCCTTCATGTTAGTTGAGATAAGCATTTTCAGAAATGACCTTATTGCTTATTTCCTTGTGGGTAAAACGGAAATATGGCTTTGAGCAATAGTCAAATCTTTTAGAGCTTTGAGATCCCGTTCCCTTTGAACGGCTAAGATATAAAACATGAATAACGATGTTCCATTTGACAAAAGTTTAAGTATTTAACAACTCACTCAAATAACAAGGAATATCTCCGAAATAGTTCTCTCTACAAAAACAATTATTTGGACGTAGATTGTGTTTTAGCGAGATCTACATTTTTTGTAGAGTAAGATTTGGTCTATCTCTTACGGTTTACCAGTTGTGCATAAGTAATACAGAGTAAATAGGACTACATGGTGTAACCAGAAAACTCAAAATATACATTTCATTTGTCATAGAAATATCTTAAACATATGGCGCTTTAATCAAAATCGTTAGAGCCATTTTGAAGAAAATCATAAAAATTCCAAAAACTTTCCATGTAAAGGGCAGTTTAGGGTGGAGAAATTTTCTTCAAAATCTTCGTGTGGCATCCTTGAAAGACATAAAACTTAAATAGTAACTAGGTATTTTGACTGACTTTTCGTTTCTGAGTTATGCTGTGCACAGACTGACTGACACATACACACACGCTAACACACACACACACACACACACACACACACACACACACACACACACACACGCACACACACACACACACACACAGGCGCACGCGGGGACCTTTTTGTAAAACTGTGTTTTTTTAATTCATGGGGATTCAAAACATATAGTAGTAGAGAAGGTAAAATAGGTTCTTCTTGACTGCATTTTTAATACGGTGTCTGCTTCATGCAAATTAAATTTGTACATGTTCCTAGAATTGTTTGAGCATGTGCTCCATTTATAAGTGTTCAACGTAAGTCTTTAGTTTCAAAATCTGAAAGTTAGTTTAGCTTGAGAAAAATTAAACACACAAAAGGTTTTCAATATCCATAAAAGTAAAGGTAATTATTTTATCTTCCTGCCATGATGGTATTTCTTGGGTAATTAGAGTTTATAAATTAAGAAAACTGCTGTGATATTTTAGTTTTTGATGCGCATAGAATATTTTGAATATTAAGGTATTTTCGCATTGTGAATAAATTAAATAATTATTTCCCTCAAAACTATACAACAAATTGTTCCGGAGCTTTGTGTGGCAGCTTATAACATAAACATACTTAAGTGTGCAAAGTTTTTATTTCATGCCCGTAAAAATATAGGAAATTCCAATTTCAGTCCCAGGTTCCATTATTGAACTAACTGGAGTTGAAACATTTGGTTCCAATGGAAGGTTTTATGAGGCTGGAACTTTGGACGATGAATAATAGCATATTTATGTAACAAAGAGAAGTTTGCCTCTTGCACAGTGCAGCAAGCCTTGTCCTTATATTCTCGCTCGGCCACGTGTCCCCCAAGGCTAGGAGACTAGGAGAGACCTCGACATAGCTTTCATCTACCTGGGCTTGCAGCTTTATTGCCAAAGGATGTTCTCTAAATCACTGATCTCCAGCGTACCTCTGTACCCCATCTCTCCTTTGTATTATTACGCAGGTGAATTTTAGTGGTCAACATCTCCATTAGTGTTTTGAGGAGGGAATACATAATATCAATAAGTATGTATTTGAGTGTGTGTGTGTGTGTGTGTAAGGCAGTCATTTAACCAATCTCGATAATTCTTTTACATTCCAGAAGCTCTATTCTTTCTTATTAATAAAGAACAAACAATTCAGAAAGCCTATGAACTAGAATGCGAACACGTCGGTGTTATAAACAGCATACAAGGAAGACTTTGATTTTCGGCTGAGATGCCATGGAGTAGAAAATGGTTATTACTTTATAGCAAATACATGTAAAATATAACAAAGGACGCAGGGTTCAATTTTCGTGGCCAACGTTCCTGGCCCATGTTTTTTTTTTTTTTTTTTTTTTTTTAGGTTTCCCGGGTCGCTGGAAGAATGCTGGGAGGGGTAATTACATCTCCCGAGTTTCCTGTCCCTCCATTTCACCTCCCTTCTCATGTCATGTCGCCTTTCATCTGCTTGATTGTTTTGAGGGTTCCAAGTGTCGGCGTGCATGGAAGGTGCTTGCTTTCTGTAAATCCTCGTCCTTCTGACCGGAGGAGGTTGCCGAATGCCGGGCCCCCAGGGAACCTAGAGCCCGAAGGGGGAGGAGATGGGGTACGAGTTCAAATCTGTAGTTGTTAGGGACCCTGCCTTCTGCTGTTGCCTTTCCTGAGGTCCGAACGCCCTTTGTATCCTCTCATCTTATTCTTCTCTCCACGGGGCGCCCCCTAAAGGGCATAGACATAGACAGGTCGAGGTGCTAAGACCCCCCTCCAAACCTTGTCTGTCATATCTAACACACGGGAGAACAAAGGAGCTGCTTATAATGGTAAAATAGGACGCCATACTACAGGGTTCTTCATTTAAAACCTAACGGAGGACACGGCGTTTCGCCTCTCCCACGACCTTGCTAGATTCCCCCACTACCGGCTGCCGTTGTGCGCGCGACTAGTCCGTAATGGGCCTCTGAAAATCCACATCGTGTTCAAGAAATACCTCATTATGATCGCAGAGTTGGAGTTTGGTGTGCTGTTAATGCTAGACACATAATCGGTTCAATATTCTACGAACAGACTGTAAATGCAGAGAGGTACCGAAATGACATTTTGACCCCATTTTATCATGAACTGACAGAAGAAGAGAAATCATATGGGTGGTTTCAACAAGATTCTGCTACTGCCCATACAGCAGAGGAGTCCATGAATAAAATTAGGGAAGTGTTTGAAGATGGAGTGATTAGTGCTGGTGTATGGCACTCTCGCTCCCCCAATCTAACAGTGTGTGATGTTTACTTGTGGGGTAGTAACCTGAAAGACAAAGTTTACGAGACATATCCTCATACATTGGAAGAACTAAAGCAATATGTCATAAATGAAATCGGAAACATTACATTGGCCCAACTTAATCGTGTGAAACAGAATGCGTTCTCCCGATATAATGCTTGTTTACCCGAGGGTGGACGACATTTCCAGCATCTTCTATTGGGTAAGAGTGTTACACATGCTTTACGTGCGGAGTTTATGTAGGAGCAAAGCCGGTTGTGGCACACCCAACCGCGCCCAGTCGAAATGCCCTGCTTCCGTCAGGTTTTAAATGAGGAACCTTGTAATATCAAAATACTTTTATAGACCTCGTGTGCGAAAATTTTCCTTTGTTTAGTATATAATTTCTAATCTGGTTTGTTAGCAGGGCAGGCTAAATAACTATAGATAGGTGTATTTTCCAAAGAGGTTAGCTTGGTGGCCTTAATTTTTCAGTCTTTAAGGAATACTTTCAGAGAGCTGCAATTTTGTAATATCTGATTATACTCTTCAGAGCTCAACATACTCTTTTTTTGGCTTCTTTTTTCAACTCTGCCGAAAACTATCTGGAGGTGTATAACTGCGTTTACGCATTGGATAGATATATGAGATGTGGGAAAATTGTCTACTCTTCTCCATAAAGGCAACAGGTACAGGTCGCGAGGTGAGACAAGAGCAATTCCGTTAGATGCGCAGTGGCACTCTTCACCTGAAAGGCTGATGGTGGGGGAACCGTTTTTGTCCACGAAGGAGTGAAGTTTACTAGCATAGCTTTATTGCATATTGCTAGTATGTATAACAATTAGCTTTATAACGAACAAAGTGATTTCGCCATAACTATGGCCATGTGCCAACAATAACTTTCATGTTAACTGCAATTGTTTGAGCTGTGCGCTGTTATGGTGTTTCGCAGGAAAGTGACGCGTCCATTCCCCCCTGACAGCCGTTGCAGACAGGGAGGGAAGGAAACTGTCCATGTCTTACCTCACGACCTATATCAACATCACCGCACTATTCTAGAGCAATTTCCTTTCTTTGTCTTTGCCATTCGTGCTTCGTGCGCATTCTGTGACTGATACAGTTTCATGCATGTGCACAGAGCAGAGTATAAGCATGCCACATATAACAAAGTCTGCACAACTGAACCACAATAGTGAGTTAGCAGCTTTTGCCTACGTTGCAACATTGTAACAAAAACCTCTCATATGAGAGGGAATTCCAAGAACCACAACCTTGAGATGGCAGTCAATGCCAACGTTACATTTCATAGAATTAAGGTTGCTGTATTATATGCTGTGTCAGAATGGAATAAAATTGCATCTGTCCACTTTTACCGTAACTCTCCGTTGGTCGCTAAGGCAGGGTTGCCAACATTTAAAAGTAAAATTATCGTACCAGACACTCAAAATTATAGCTTTGGATTCAAAATTATCGTAAATCTTAAACCAAATGCTACAACAATAAAAATATCAGCATAACACTTATGAAAATGTAATAGTATTGATGTTTATGATATTCACTTACAAGATTGATGACCTCAACCAGTATTGCAACTTTAGAACTTATGTTTCTCGCACTATTTATCTGAAACTTCATTTTCCTCAACTGTTGCAGCATTATACAAATTTGTTGTTGAGATAAACCTTGACATCTTCTCGGTGACTTGCAGATTTTCGGATCTACCGCATTATTTCAAACTAAGGCGACAGAATAAGTTCATTTACCGTATAGAGTGCCAATCTGCTTCTAACTTTAGTTTTTATTAAGCTCAGTTTAGAAAAAACCCTTTCACAAGAAGCTTTTCTGTGAGGAAACGAAATCACTAATAATGCAAGGGCTGCTAGTTCTTTGAAATCAGTATTTCCACCAAGGTGGCATATGTTTAGCAGCACTTCAAAACCTGGCAGGTTCAGGCATGTTCTTTATTTCACACGGAATATCACTTATTCAGAGCTTTCCCCATTGATCATCAATTTTCGGAACAGCGCCTTCTTCATTGAGATTACCAGATCTGGGCACACTGGCAAAAAGAGGATAAAAGGTAGAAGGATTAGTACGATATGAAATTGTGGCCTTAGAGGGGTGGAGACAGGCCATGAGGGCATTTGTAATTAGTTTCATTTCGCTGGTGTGACAAAGCAGTGAAAATGATATTTCTCCGGTATCAAACTATCATACATTCAAATTATCGCACACCCCCATAATTATCGTACGAGTTATCAACCATGTGTACAAATATTAAAATTATCGTATGCCCCCATAATTATCGTACGAGTTGGCAACCCTGCGCTAAGAGTCTGAGAGACCTCTATGTTTATTTACACGTTATAGATTTCGAATGAACTCACCTATGCAATCACCGATTAGGACATCTAATATTACACCTTACTCGACTGTTTGCTGGAGCGACAACCTGATCTGTTGTTTCTTTAGCCCCAAGAATGACTAATCAGCAATTATGTGTCGCACAAGTCAACCAAACTGCGCGCCTACTCTCATTACATGTTATTGACATTTGCTTTTTCTCCTTAGTTGTGCAATATTGCTTTGCCATTGCAAGTAGTATGTTACTACTTCTTACACAAAGGAACATGATCGTGGCCTGCTCCTCACGGCGGTGACATCATTGCGGCAGTGTAACAGTGGCGGAATGAAGCATGTGTTATTGCATTATTTGGGTGTATTTTATGTATTTAAATGTATTTAAAAGCTAAAATATGTTTACAGTGATAAAAATACACATATAGTAATTAATTATTTAACCTGAATTGTCATCCCTGTGGTGTACAGTGTCACACACATGCTGTGGAATGAACATAGTTACAATATTCGAAAACGATAAGCTGAAAAAGAAAACACTGGAAAGCATTGCGTTTATCTATACAATAAATTACATACCTCTACTTCGGAACTTGTCCTTTTAGGAGGTTTAAATGTGAAATGTAACGGATCCATGTTTTGAAAGGCGGGAGGGGGGTTATTTATTCTGCTAGATGTGCACATCGTTTCTCTAATGTCTCTAATTTTCTTTTTGGAACTTTTTTGCGTGCTAGGAAATAATTCCTACATTTACAATAATTATTTAACAATGTGTTTGTAACTTTAGGAGCCTGCTTTTCTACTGATTTAATTCGTGACACGCTACATTCACAGAGACAATGCACAAAACTCAGTGCTTCCTCAGTTTTCATTAATGATAAATCCTTTACTGAACTGCTTAGTCTGTTACATTTCAAAAATTCTTTTTCAAATTCCTCATTAATTAATGTGTTAAATACTTTGTATACTACCACAATTGCTTCGACTATAAACTCTTTCAGCCCTCCTCTGTCAATTAGAGACAAGTATTTGAAACTTGTCTCGTCCATACTCTTGTCATACATTAGAAATCCAGCACAAGACTTGCAAGACACTATTTCATTCACTTTATGCACTACATATCCCGCAATATAAATAAGACTATTTTTTTTTTTTTGAGTTTCATCTACTTCTACACGGTCTACTCAATCTTTCATAATGTCCTACAACTCATTTACATTGATTGTGTTTATTTTGTCCTCTGCAGCGCTTTCGCTGCAAGATGGCAGTAAATGCTTTCTAGAAAATTCACCACTGAGCGAGGAACGTAATTTAATTAAGTTTACTAGCTTTAATTTATTTTCTGATTCTAGTATTTGTCTTACAGAAACGTGGTAATTCCACCCACTCGCTTGCCGGTACTGACTAAACCTACTTTCCAAATTGTCTGTTTGAAATTTTCCTAATAGAACATATTCATAGTTTACTTGGGAAAACACGTTTCTTGGGTCAGGCGGCCAAAATTACTGTTTTGACTTGAGGCTCCCGGTAATGAAGTGTTTTCCCATCCACATAGCCATGACAAAAGTATTCTCAAAAAGTGAATACTGTCGTCTCCCATTGAATGAATAGGACTGAAGAAAGGTTCACGCAGGTTGCTGCCTTTCAGAGGTTGCTTTACATTATCAATTTTCCACCATTTGCTTATGATAGAAACAAACTTCGCAGTCCCCCACACTCCTTTATTACCTAACGTGTTTTGAAATACGTTCAAGGCTGCTAGATTTCTTCGTCAAAGAGTTTGAAAGCAAGATTGACGTTTTGAGAATAAGAACCGTACCATGATTCCTAGTAGCAATATGTTCTCGAACTATAAAACGTTCATCAAAATGTTTAATGCATACTACTGCAGTTCTACTGGACACCGATTTCTCCCTGTGAATGCTCCTAATCCACAACTACCTTCTAAATGGAAACATGAATGTAGTGGGATAAGTTTTTTATGATTTGTAGTTGGATATGCATCCTGGTACACAGCACAGCACAGCAGGAGAAGGGAGAAATAACACTAATACCTAATTCTAAGGGGGCAATAGCATTAGTAAACAAAATTCGAATGTGTATAGCCTACAGATGTGCACTACAAAAACTTTACCTTAGTATTATTATACTCTTGGGCACTTTGCATTTTAGAAAACAGTATTCTTGATAAAAGTAAAGCTTGCAGCAAATCAATCGCTGAAGGCACATTTTAAATTTCATACAATGCTCACTCTAGGGTCATAACTCTACTGATCTGCATTTAGGAAATTTAGGAAATGAATGATACACCATTGATATTACACCTTATTCCTCGATCAGATCACCATATACCGAAGGCCAAGGTATGATGTACAAAACCCCAAGGACTTGGAAGAAATGCATCTTCAACCGTGTGATGGTGATGCCTTATCTGTGGATGACAACTTATAGGAATCAGATGATTCCAGTTCTGAAGTTAAACTGAAAACGAGATCTTTATATTCAGAAAATGATCTAATTAGAAAAAGTGTAATGTGGCAGCTCTGCCTTGCACATATTAAGGATTCTAAGCGCAATTTCTTAGATCAACGTTGTCACGTTGCAATGCCATAAGGCATTTGCAAACTGTACTGTATTGCTCTATACAGTGCAAGAAGGTCAGGTTTGCTAGGAAAGACCGCCTCCGTAGCGCAGTGGTAGCGCGCTTGCATCTGGCGTGGAGGTCCCAGTTCAATCCCCTATACCTTCGTGGAGATTCTCCCGCGCTCGGAGGTCTGGCACGGGGTGCACTGAGCCTCGTTAGGTCCCGGAGGGACCAATTGAGAAGCTACTTGATAAAGAAGTAGCTACTCCAGATTGCGAAGGCTGCGTAACTTGCCGGAGGCGCTGACCACGTCCCACCCTATAGTTCTCCACCCCACCGATGTCTTTAGCGGCAGCGGCTGAGCGGTAAGCCCTGATCCACGAGGGGCTGTTGCGATAGGGTTTTTATTGCTGAGGAAAGCTGCTCTCCTATAGGAAAAACAAAATCTCTTGCTTAGAACGTACTGTTTGAACGTTTGTTGTTCATTAAAACCGTTTTTCATGCCTGCCGAAACAGTAACGAAAAATACAGCCACGCATTCCAATGGACTCCTTAAAGCCAATAGAAGAAGTGAGATAAGAGAAGCTACATCTCTTAGAACAAAAGATAAGCAAACAGTTGAAACTGTCATGGAAACGAATTCTGGACATTCTGCTATAATAAATGAACAAAATATTTCTCAAAGTGGTCTTAATATAATACAATTCACCCCACAACGGTCTCTACAATAACTTCTATTCGCATCCGTGACATAATATGTGTTGAAAGGAGCTTCTCACGCTATAAATATTGTTTGAATAAAAGAATAAGTTTCCGTTCAATGACTCTAAGGAATACATAGTTACTCACTGCAATACATTCAACGCTTCGAGAAGAAGACAACGCGGCCAGGAGGTCTACTTTAATTGTCCTGCGACTGCGCAGCTTTATTCGTTTTGTTGACGGTGGTAACTGGCATTTTATCCCGGACTTATTCCGGTAATATAATTGCAGTGCACTCAACCTAACGTCTAACGTCCTAGATGTTATAGCTCCACTCGTAACCAGGGCCCCGAGGTTTATCACGTGTCATAGCTTTTGTTTGTGGTTTTCTTCCATGGAGAATATAAGCAAAACACGATTTTATCAATGGTGATTACAATTAAGCAATTCTCATGGGTCATATAGTCATGTTTTGGCCCTTTTAAGTTGTTTTTTTTTGTCATTTTCTTTTCTTTTTCATATTATAGTCATATTTTCTCTCAAATGTTCATATTCTCATAATACTCTGTATTTCTATTCCAATTTTACATACGTGCTTGCAGTCGTATGTTTCCGCGAGTTTGCTGATAAGCTGTATGAAATGTGTTATTGTAATTCTAGATCGTCCTTCAAAATATGACATTTCTTTAATTCTGTGCAGAGCTGAAGGTTAGCTGTGGTTTGAGCAAGTAAATAAGTTCAAAATGCAACAGTAAAATTAATATTATTTATTTATTATTGAGTGCCCTAGACGTTTAAAGCAGATGTCCAATATAATGTCAAGGGACACTGGGAGTGAAATTTTGGTCAAAATTGTCAAAAAGTCGAAAATTGTTTTTTTACCTTAAAATGTTCCTGGAACACCTGTGCATTTGGATCAGCTAACATTTTTCATATCCCCCACTCCATGTGGCCATTATGGCCCTTTCAAATAGTGCTCTTCCCTTAACGTACACAGGATGTTCCTTTATAAAAGCCTGTTTTTCTCAAAACTACATTTCTGCACATTCCAAAAGAAGGTCGCGCCTGAGTTTTGCTTCAAATTCAATGAAAGCTTCCAAAAGTATTCATAAATAGCAGCTAAACAAAACTATGCTTCAATATTGATGTTATCATTAACATGAATTCCAAAAACATTTTTTTTGTATGAACAAATCAATAATTTTTAAGATTAAATTTTCTTTGTTATTAAAAAAAATATGTACAGCATAATCAGCAAACGTATTTGAAGTATCTCTTCATACAATTGTTACCCATGTTTTAGAGTATCAGTTCTGTCAATATAAATGAATTTTGAAAAGTCAATAGACGCGAGCTCTATTTTGAAAATGTGGCTATCAAATTCATAAAATAATTTATATATCCTAAACGAATTATCCGATTTTAATGAAATTTGGTGTACCGCGTATTCTCATATAAATACAAACACAGCAAAAATTTCAGAAAAATCTAACAAGAAATGTGGACCTTTCAAATTTCACTCCCAGTGTCCCTTAATTTAAGCAGCATTTTTGAAGAGTTCGAAAATGCACCCAAAAAATTTTAGGTCATATTTTGTAATGTTTTCGGTGATAAGTGCTTGCATATTTGTAACATTTGTAGGTCATAAACATCCGGGTCCTGCTTATAACCATCCTGAAGTTTACCGCGGTAGCGTGTGAGGCTCTCATTGGTCCGCCCATTCTGAACGTGGCGCTTTCCACGGTTTGCCCTTGTCGGCAAGGCGAATGCTGGAGTGGTGTCTCTCTCATGTTACAGGACGACGCCTTCGAGTGAGAGGGAAACCGTTCAACATCTTCCGGCACGGTGATCAAGTCAGTAATTCTACACCTCATCTCAGGCTGTGTGCACGTGGTCGAGAGGCTAGATGTCCTCTCCGTATGTCAAATCTCATCTCATCTCATCTCATCCTTTAGTTTGTGGATAATTACCTAATACGTTTTCCTTGTTTCGCACTGCATTTTCATCCTTCAGTAGAGCAATTACACTAATCGGTCAAGTACAAACTACTATAAGCTTGAAGAGTAAGTCAACAGAGAGTGAAGAAGATGGCTGTCACTTCAAAAAATGACTAAAATACTGTTGAAAAATTCAACTAAATAAAAGCAAATAGTTTCGATATGGCCGGGCCCTAATGACCAAGTTGTCGACGGGCCCTTAAACCCAACACACTCACTCACTCACTCACTCGATATGGCCGACACCAAATTAAAATGTATCTCCAATATATTCTATGCTTTAAAGGGATACACATCTTGTGCGTAGAAAGTTTTTCCTATCTCTTAGAGTTCACCGGTTATTGAAAATTATACAACATATGAAGTGGACTTAGTAACCCATTCTCCAAAAGCTTAATATATACATTTTGTTGGCTTTAATTTAAGATTTTTCAATCCAAATTGTCATTACTATCATCGAGAAAATCAAATAATATTAATAATAATAATAATAATAATAATAATAATAATAATAATAATAA
>CM060964.1:20172910-20205410 GCA_030765045.1 Tenodera sinensis
GTCTGTCGGTGGACAACATAATTCAAAAACGAAAAGTCGATTAAAAATCCAAAGTTGCTATTTAAGTCTAATGTCTATCAGGGATGCAACACGAAGATTTTGAGAAAAATTATTCCATTCTAAACTACGCTTTATATGGAAAAGTTTTCGAAAATTTTGATTCTCTTGAAAATCACTCTAAGAATTTTGATTAAAATGTCATATGTTTGAGATATGTTTATGACAAATGAAATGTATATCTTGAATTTTCTGGGTATAGCCCACGTAGTCCTATTTACTCTGGATGACTTTTGCATACCTGGTAAACCGTAGGAGATTGACCAAATCTTACTATGCAAAAATGTACATCTTGCTAAAACACACTATTTTTTCAGAATATTTTTTTTTTGTAGAGTGAACCAGTTCGGAGTTATTCCGTGTTATTTGTTATTCCTTGTAGCTACAAGGAAATAAGCAGTTATACAATTTCTGCAAATGTTTATGTAACTAACACGAAGAAGATATAGGAATAAGAGTTTATAAGAATGGTCAGTACAAGAATAGAGAGTAACACATCAGATTCTTAAATCTAGATTCTTATTTTTAATTAAGTTTGAAAATTTATTTTGTGTGCGACGCACAACAAAGGGCAGTCGCGTATTTGTAGAATTTACAGAAAGGGCGAAGTTCGAGAGTTTGGAGTCTATCAATTTTTAGTCCGTCTGTGAGTGCGGAACGAGATAGCTGTGTGTGTACTTTCGCGTCGAAAGGAAGATAGTAAAGCAGTTAATGAGTGTTGAGTGAACCATAAGATTCAGCTTGTGTGAGGCACAGAGAGAACTGAAAGACAGAACATTCTGTTAAAGTTACAAGAAGACAAAAGCTGTGAGTTGTAATATCACGAAGGGCTGTATACTACTGCACACCTCATACCAGGCGCGGTATCAAGCTTCCCCACACCACTCACTGAGCAAACACGTGACAATTAGAGTGGCAGAGCCAAACTGTTTTCATTTTCAATATAATTAGAGAAGAGTCGGGCACCGGGCTTATTTGAAGAAGTTCGAGAAAGATTTGGCTACGTCATCGCCGGTATAAGAACTTGAAGAGCACGCAGGGCAGGCAGTTTTCTTTTCTTTGTCTGAGTCAGTCAGTGTGTCAGTGAGTGCTAGACAGTTGTGATACGTCGTGTAGAAGTGAAGAAGTTTTAACGCGTGCTGAGTGATGGAATCGTCATAGTTAGTGTTTGAGAGGCATAGAAACTGAATAAAGACGATGAAAGAATTAAGCCAAGGTTAAGAGAGGAAAAGAGTTGTGAATTATAATATCTCAAAGGACTAAAGACTGTTTAACGTCAGCAAAAGAGAACTGTGTGTTTGTGCTAAAGTCTAGAAGAAGAATAAGACGACAGAAAAGTAACTGGACTGCTTCTGTCATTTTGTCACAGCATTCTTAATATTTTTAATGTGTTTTGATTGTTGCTTTAAATAGAATTTCCCTAAAATATGACTGAAAACGTGACCTGAGGTCAAGAATTTTCCTATGAATTAGAGACACTGGTTATGAAAACGTATAGAATAGCAACAGGATTCCATATGACCACAAACTTTGCTAGTGTTTTGGTTGGAGGACGCAAGTTTCCGACCACATCACCTGCCCGGCAGTTGGATGACCAACCAGCTCCGTCGTGTGTATGTAGGTGTGAGTAGGCAGTCGGATTGGTAGACCTTGAACCTTCTTAGTTCTTTTTGTAGTGATTAACGCCCGCTTTTACTACTACGGCACCGCAGGCGATGACACTGATGATACATGGAATGAAGATGGAGCACCGGTGGAATGACATGGTGGGGGAAACCGGAGAACCTGGAGGGAACCCGCCCCTGCGCCGCTTCGTCCACCACGAATCCCGCATGCGGTTGCCTGGGATCGAACCCGGGCCGCTTTGGTGAGAAGCGAATGGTCTAACCACTCGGCTACGCGCCGTAGCCCTTCTTAGTGTTACCGTACAATTAAGTTATGATTGTCATCGAAGACACACTATATACGTAAACATGGCAGTAGAGGAGTGCAGCAATTTCAATTCACAGTGAAATAGTTGATAGTTCTCCCGTTCCTTACATTCCCGAGTGTTGAAGTAGCTGTGACACATTTTAGCCAGACATTTTCACCTCCATCTCTACAGCAGTATCCCATGGGGTCCTGAAATTGCTTCAACCCACACTCACCTTGTTATACGTCTTCACAGGAACCTCCTTCTTTTCTTTCTACCTCCCTGAGAGGAAAAAACCACTGCTTCTATCTGGAGGATCGAAACAAGCTTTTGTTCGTGACTGTACCCATATCGGTATAGAACTATAGGTTACACTCCGATATACAGTGCACTGACTTGTTCTTATTGAATGTAAATGTTTTATGTGGCTCTTAATTTACATATAAGCCAATTTATTGGAAACAAAATATGAGGGTCGTTACATAAGACTGAATTTTTTACGATAAACCGGAAGAAAGACCATTAGAATTTCACTAGAACTAGAAGCTCATAAGAAGTTCACCCAGTAGGCGCTAAATAAGGAGCTAATTTCAAGGGGAGATAGAAAGAGTTTTGTTATGAAAAAAGCAGTGGTTCATAGAAAATTAACCGCCTTCGAAATAATCCTTTAGGTCAATGGAATAGACTTCCTGCCTAACTGTTCATAGTTCATTATCAATCTCCTTGGAGTACGCATTGCTATAGAATCACAGACACCAACTCTCAGTAGATGTGGTAGAGGCTTTCATATGTACTGTATTATGACTAAAATGACAAAAGCAACTGCAATTACTTTTTTCTAAATTTAATTTCCTCCCAAAACTTTTGCACAGATACACAGTTCTTTTACTGGCATTAATAGAGACTTTCGTGATATTACAACTCACAATTATCTTCTTCACTTAATCTTGACTGACTCCTTCTTCACTTTCTCTGTATCTCAAACAGCTGACTGACGATACAATCACTCAACACTCATTAACTGCTTCGCTATCTTCCTTCGCGAGGCGCCAGTTCTCACTCCCTGCTGACAAACACACACTAAAACTAAAACCTATCTGACTCCCCTCATGTCTGTAACTAATGAACGTACGAAACAACCAACAAACCAACGAAAGAACGAACCAACGAACCAAACGAACCAAACCAGCCAAACGAACCAAACCAACCAAACGAACCAAACCAACCAAACGAACCAAACCAACCAAACGAACCAAACCAGCCAAACGAACCAAACCAACCAAACGAACCAAACCAACCAAACGAACCAAACCAACCAAACGAACCAAACCAGCCAAACGAACCAAACCAGCCAAACGAACCAAACCAACCAAACGAACCAAACCAACCAAACGAACCAAACCAGCCAAACGAACCAAACCAACCAAACGAACCAAACCAACCAAACGAACCAAACCAGCCAAACGAACCAAACCAACCAAACGAACCAAACCAACCAAACGAACCAAACCAGCCAAACGAACCAACGAACCAAACGAACCAATGAGCCAAACATATCAAACCAACCAAACGAACCAAACCAACCAAACGAACCAAACCAGCCAAACGAACCAAACCAACCAAACGAACCAAACCAACCAAAGAACCAAACCAACCAAACCAACCAAGGGAGCCAAACCAACCAAGTACTGCTCGTTGCTTCGCCTCCTTATATAGTGAGGATGATGTAACATGGACCTTCCTCGAACTTCACATTTCTGGAACTTCTACTGCCGCCGGACACGTCTCAAATAATCTTTGTTGTCACGTGTTTGCTCGCATGAGTGATGTGGGGAAGTTTGACCTAGAACACCTCCAATACGCGCCGCGCCTAAGACGTAATGTGAGGTAGTTTAGCCCCAACCGTCCTTTGTGGTGCGCCGTAGTATGTAGACTTATCGTGCCCTCCTGTGTTTGTGAGACACAGCACCTAGCCGGGACTATTGAAATGACCCTCGTGATGAATAATCGAACAGTGAGACGAATACAATTCTTTATTTTCGTAAACATGGCTATAGCTATTTATTTGAAGTTTACAACATTAATAAAATCGTAACATAAATGAACCAAAACATTGAACTATGTATAAAATTAATTAATTAACGTGGAACATTTAGCATTATTTGTTTAGCCTAGAGCTTACGTTTATAATGTTTTCTGCCAACAACAATGAGAGGCACGCCTTTAGGCCATGAACAAATAATTGAAATGAAATTATTTTACTATAAATGACATAATTATTCTGTTATGTACCTCGTAATTACACAGCTGTGCAACGCTACTGGCAACATAAAGGCTAAAAGCAGTGCATTCGTATATTACATTGGCAAGTATTTATTATTTTTCATAATGGCGGTTATGTTGTATATTTGTTGAAGGTTAGAGTTTGATGTGGCTCATTTGTAACACAATTGTACTCCTTTGTATACTAGTTCCTTAGTAGATGCAATGTTTTTGGTTCGGGTCCTAACATATTTCTTATTTTTGAAAATCAAGCTTTCTTTTATCTTTTTATTTGGGAAGTACTGGCTGTGTTGCAATATCATGACCAGCCAACGAAACTTGGACTCCGATGAAACAAGTTAGTTGTAACTATACCATAGATTGTGAAGGTCAGCAATAAGTGCGGAGAGAGCGAAGGGCTATACCGCTCGCAAAAGTTAAAGGCATGTGAACGCTGGCCAGTGCTCAAGCAGAGCGCTGTTGCCAAGCGTAGTGCGTGTACCGGCAGAGGTTCTGTACATAAGAGTGTGTGAGATGCATGCACCACATTCGGCAGCGCTGGTAGGAGGGGCAAGCGTAGGATTCGCTGAGGTCCACAGTACGCCCCGCCTCCATATGCCTTTAAGTTTTGCGAAGATTATAGTCAAAACAAAACGGTATGAATGCGACGCAACACTTGAACACTGTTCACGCTTCGAAATATTTGAAAGATAAAGTTTTTATGGCGCGCTTACCCATGTTGGATATTTCTTCCATATGTATAGTTAATTGATGAATAGTAAATATACACTTTTTACACTCAAAATTATTATATGCACATATATGTATATGTTCAAATCAAAATACTTATATTTTATGTGACAGATTTACAACACATTTACATCTGTAATATTAATAATACAAATACACTTTATTCTTTAACGTTCCCCATAAATAAAAATCGCTGAGAAGATGTTTAGCACAAGTGATTAACATTTCCAAGACGTCAGCTTTCGCGGCAACGAAATTTCTGAAACTTAAAAGTTTATGCTTTACAACTACAAGATCCTGTATTGCAATTGGTTTTAGCAGTCTGCTCATTATGAAGAGGTAGGCCCACCTAATGTTCTGCACTGATGAAGCGCTGTTTTATCTTCAATTCAAGGCCAATTTCTACTCAGAACAATAAAATTGATGCTGGGCTACCAAAAATCACCACATAACTCATGAAGTTCCTCACCACGCGTAGAATTATCAGTCTTATATTTACGACACAAAGCTTGAGTCATGCGTTTATGTAAATGCTATTTTTAATATTTTTTCCACAACTAACAAGAAATGAAAGATTGTGTGGCTGGTTTCAGCAGGATTCACCTATAGTACACACTGCTGGTAATTCTACGCACGAACTGGGAAGTGCGTATGGTGACAGAATAATTAGTCAAAGATTCTGCCCCCCTCGTTCCCCTCATCTATCTCCATGCGATTTTTATTTATAAGGAACTTTAAGAATAAAGTTTACGCATTAAACACGCACACGTCACAAGAACTGAAGGACAAAATCACGAGAGATCTGTCAACATGAACTTTTGCGAGTAAACCACAATTGTTTTCGGAGTAATAGAGAATGTGTTCATGTTGGCCATCAATTTGAACATGTGATGTAATGCAGGTAAGCCTCATGTAAGCTAGTACAGTAGTTAGTGTTCCACACCAGTGACTTGCCGGTCCTTTACGCGTAACTCTGGCGGAAAGCGCGCCGGTCCCTTGTCGCCGCAGGGTGGTCCCGCCGGTCAAGGAACGCTCAAGAAATGTTCATTGTGAAATACGTTTTCATTTTTTTTTTTTTTTAACTTTTTCTCCCACGTATAGTTAAGTAGAGGAAGTATTGCGTTCCACCCAGAAGTTCGATGTCGGGATTTCACCAGAAATATGTCTTGAGGCGCCCTGAATCCAAAAAAAGCATTATTAGAAAAAGGTCAATGTGTATCTGTTTGTGTGTCTCTCTGGCAGTCTATGTACAGCATAACTCAAAAACGAAAAATCGGTTAAAACCAAAGTTGGTATTTAGATTTAATGTCTTTCAAGGATGCGACATGAAGATTTTGAAGAAAATTGCTCCACCCTAAACTGCACTTTACATGGGAATGTTTCGAAAATTTTGATTTTCTTGCAAATGGCTCTAACGAATATGATTAAAATGACATGTTTAAGATATTTTTATGACAAATTAAATGTATATCTTGAATTTTCTGGCTAGCATCCAGGTAGTTCTATTTACTTTGGATGACTCGCATAACTGGTAAATTGTAAGAGAGACAAAATCTTACTATAAAAATATTTAAATCTTGCTAAAATACACTCTTTATGTTTAAATAACATTTTTTGTGGAATGAACCGTTTCAGAGATATTCCTTGTTACTGTGTGGGTTTTGGCAAACTTAAAACTTTTGTCAAATGGAACATCGTTGTTCATCTTTTTATACGTTAGCCGTGCAAAGAGAACGGAATCTCTTTAAAAGGTTTGACTATCGCTCAAAGCCTACTGTAGTCCCATATTCCCCTTGTACCTACAAGGAAATAAGCAATAAGATAATTTTTGCAAATGTTTATCTCAACTAACAGGAAGAAGATATAGGAATAAGAGTTTGTAAGAATGGTTAGTACAAGGGTAGGGAAAGTCATGTGAGTGCAACACCTATATTTCCAACAGACTCAAAAGTAAATCTCCTACCGTTTTAACTTCCGAGTACTTTGTTATTCTCAGGTGAACCGCTTCCCTTTAAGGGAGCTTTGATTGTACACAATTTGGTATATTCACGATTTTCATGCAGAAATGCATGGGGCAAGGTTCCACCTTGTTATTGTAAACAACACTATGGTACAGATTACGGTTAAATAGATAGATAGGGAGCTTAAGAAAGGAACAAGACAGCGAACATAGTAACATCTCCCTTACACGCTTCCGTTACTGGTTATGGGTCACATTGCACTTTTATACCTTTGTCACGTGATTTCCATATTGGTTTTACGTCTCAGCAAGGCAGAGGTCGGGCCATTCGCTCTATTCATGTGCACATCTGGAAGGCACTCATCAACAGATTGCGAAATATCTGCAAGTGATTACAGGGGCAGCCTCAGGAACACCAATGCTGAATAAAAATAGCTTTAAGCGCTAAACATTTAGCTATTGTTGTAGCTTTGGTGGCAGGAAAGTACGGGTCACTGTTGGGAGAATAAAAAAAGCAACTTGTTAGACGGACTGAGCAAACGAATATTCATGAATGGGAAGTGGTGGCTTTGGCCCAGTGTTAGTGGGTTATACGAGCTCGTTTGTCTTTGTCTTGGCACTTCACCATGACGCTTCTCCGCTGCTGTAAACGTGCATTTATTAGGTCGAATAAGCGTAATTTTCCGATGTGCTTTCCAGCTCATTAGTGGAATTGAAACCGAAAGCAAGACTGAAACACACGTTCCATGTGTGCCTCATTAGCAGAATACAACATGCAGTGGTGGTGCACAATGACAACTTCATTAAAATGCCCTTGTATAGTCACATCTGAAGAAAATCCATTTCAATGGCAAACGTTACATCTTAGTACAAATAGCATTATAATAGCATAGCTTCAGGCCGTAATTAACTTTAATTTAGAATAACCTGTACCCACGAGGCAGTCCTTGTTTGTTAGTGGTAACACGCTGGACAAATCTGTCTTGTTTAAGCTATTAAGGATAGCAGTAATTAATTTGAGAGCTAATTTCTTCTTTAACTGCAGCCCGATGCATCCTCTATTCCGTAACTTTTTATTGAAACCTTCTTTAAAATAGAAAATGATTATCCGGGCTTGTGGGCCGTCGTGTAGTGGAAATTCATAGGGAAATCATAGAGCTTTTCAAGCATAAAGATTACTTTGATAGGAAGGAAGAAACAAGCACTTGGCATAAGCATTATACTAAGCACGCAAGAAACCTGAGTGGAGACAAATTCAAGACCATACGCCATCAACAGCCTCAGGCACAGTAAATCCAGCACATCGACAACAATCATAGACAGCAATGGAAGCAGCCCCCACTCTGGCCCATCCCATGCAGCAGCCGAACCAATAAATAAGGGCCGGACCAACCGTCAACCTTCCACACTTGCTGTAAAACCTGTGAAACACCGTATCAGTCGTCGCCGAGACTAGCAAAGTACTACGGTCATACCGCTGAAGATGTTCAACGCAGCTACAAACGAAACGTCTAGAGGGAGATTCTCCACTAGACCACAAGCCCGGATAATGATTTTCTATTTTATGTTACTAGCCATGAAAGCTTACGCAATTTGAAATCTTCTTCTTCTTATTATTATCATTATCATTATTATTATTATTATTATTATTATTATTATTATTATTATTATTATTATTATTATTATTATTATTATTATTATTATTATTATTATTATTAGTATTATTATTATTATTAGTATTATTATTATGACCGCCTCCGTAGCGCAGTGGTAGCGCGCCTGCCTCTGGCGCGGAGGACCCGGGTTCGATCCCCGGTACCGGCATGGGATTTTTACCCCGCTGGGAGGTCTGGTACGGGGTGCACTCAGCCTCGTTAGGTCCCTGAGGGGCCAATTGAGGAGCTATCCTGATAGAACGGTAGCGTCCCTAAAAGGTCAATGTAGTCACCTTACGGTCGGGGGAGTCGGCGTGCTGACCCCGCCACCCCCAACCTGCACTCCTCCGTGGCCTTGGCTGCGGCTGGAGGACGCAGCGGCCGGGCGATGAGTGTAACCTCTGAATAAGGGGAAGACGCCCTAGGGAAATTTATTATTATTATTATTATTATTATTATTATTATTATTATTATTATTATTATTATTATTATTATTATTATTATTATTATTATTATTATTATTATTATTATTATTATTATTATTATTATTATTATTATTATTATTATTATTATTATTATTATTATTATTATTACCATTACCATTACCATTATCATCATCATCATCATTATCATTATTATTATTATTATTATTATTATTATTATTATTATTATTATTATTATTATTATTATTATTATTATTAATAACAATAATAATATTAATAATAATCGCCATCATCATTAGGAAGTAGAGCATACTGTCTAGAGGTCCCTAATCTGAAGCAGGGTACCACTGGGGAGGTTTAACCCATTCCCCTGTTTTGTTCTTCGGTTAATTTATCGTACAAGGAGTTCCTATTTCTATTAGCAATGTGTCACCGTTAAATTTGACCAACCCTATACACGAGATTGGAGGGAGAAAGGAGGAGAATGGCACCGAGTGATACAAACCGCATAACTGCTCTAAACCTTCCACTTTAACGAAAAACAAAACTAAAATAGCCTAAAATGATCCGTGAAGGGCAAAGGCCTCCTATCAAAAGGGAAAGCTCATTTATTTTGTACTAACGTGGTGAGCTACTCCAAGTTAGGTGTTGCACATATTTATTGTCCACTATTCACTATTTGGTCTCTACACAGATATGTCTAAGGATTTCCTGCGTACTCCTTGAAGAGGTCTTGGTCTTCCTTGTAGTCATTTTGCTATACCGGGGTCCTATATAGTAGCCTTGTATGTCTATCTGTGCCACGTGGCCTCCCCATTCCCATTTTAATATTGTGGCTAATTGTGTCACATCTTTTGTCTGAGATAACTGGTTTAATCTCACAGTGGAGATTTTGTCTTTCAAAGATACCCCCTAGACTTTGTGTTGCATCTTCCATTGGCCTATTTGGATTTTGTTTTTCTAATGTGTTGTTAATGACCATGTCTGAGCCCACTTTAAGACCATCTCACGAAATAATTCAGAAATGCATTTGCATTACATTTATATTAGTAATTTTAAAATTAAACTTAAACAAAACCGGATATATTGAACACATTTATGAGTTATTTAAAAAAAAAAAAAAAAAAAAAAAAAACTTACACTCAACTCTAAAGTATTTCTATTGATATTATTAAATGCTGATAACCTTATTCTGATAATAATCAGTAGGATATAAATATATTTTTAAGTTCACCTGTAACTATACTAAATCAGAATGTAATATAATCTAACTATATCTGCATCACTTATATTCTCAGGATATCTCTAAAATATGACTGAATGACGTCACATCTGTTTGCATCTATTTGGGCAGTGTAACTCACATTTGAAATATACGTCTACATGCAAATCCGAGAACGTTTTCCTGGTTTACTCAAAATCATCAGAGTTGGAAGAGTCTGGATTTGCATCTACACCTCTCATTTCACCCCTTTCTTCAGTAACCTATGCCCATGTAAAGCGTCACCAGCATAGAAAGAACGAATTATTCCTCCTTCAGCTGTTTTAGCCTGTACTATTAACCAACTAACCTTTTGTATGTTTCCTTAGTTGAGAGCGCTTGCCTGCTCTCTTCAACCATTCATGCGCCGGCTAACGCCGAAGTACACGCCGCTATCCAGCAAGTAGTGTCCCAGTTTCGTCATCATACCTTGTCTTGATGCACGAAAACTCAAAATGATATTACCAACAACCTTTAAATCGAGTATAGTAACAATATAAATAAAATAAAACACTTATTGCTCGACTTTAATGTCTAGTTAGTTTTACCTGAGACATTAAATCTCGGGGAATGTTTTCAATGAAATACCACACTGACGCTGTATATTTCTCAAAAGTAACGTTCATGCAATTTCACAGAAACTGTCTCTGGTGGTTAGCATGCTGGCCATCACGTTTAAAATGGCCAGGTTCGATTCCCGCCTGGAGGGTGGGCACTTTTTTGTAGTCAGGATTATTACCCGTTCTTGCTAGAGCCTGAAGGTATCAGTGTGATGTGTGTATGTGTATGTGCGTATGTGAATTTAGTATAATAACACAAATGAACACCTAACTGTAAACGAGTGAACATAACTGCTGGTGAGTAATTGTTCCAAAGGTAAAAACCACCGATATGACTCAACATGTTAAAGGTGATATAATATGGAGAACAAATCTAAATATTTTTATTATTGCACTTAGCACAAATCCCTGGATTACACAGAAGGTAGAAGGAGAAAACTCGCTCGTTCTGAGGTTTTCTGAGTTGGACATGCACTGTCAAGGTTCGCTGGTGCATTGGGGGCACATTTAAATAGTTCTAAAGATGTCACACTCCATTACTGCAGGACGTGCACTTGTACATTTGCGCTTATGCGCAGTCTCTCGGTTTTTCAAACCCTCTGCTTTAATTTCTGTCCACGATATTTTACAACACAGATTTTCTCCCTTTCATCATTTAGTGAGGACATAAATCCAACAAACTTTGAACTATTTGATGCTAATTAGTCACTATTTGGTGAAAAGTAGTTGTTTTCAAATTTTGCTCTGCAGGCTATCGGCTTTTGAAAGCTTTGTACAGCTTTTGTTTAAATATTAAGGTACCGTTGAAATTTCTAACAAATAAAAACGCAACAAATTAGTCTTTTCATTATAAACTACTTATTTAATTATGCTAAAACTTACAAACGTACATGGCAAGCTACATTAAACTTATTACTGTATCACTGCAGAATTCTTTAAAATTTAAGGACTTAGTGTTATTATATACATGTAGTCAATTCTCTCTACTGTTTTAACCCTTTAATTGGCAGCGTTGCTTACAAGCAGCATATACATTTGTTAAGTTTTAAGATACCTTATTGGCCATTTCTTTCAAAGTTCATGTTATGATAGCCTAAATAAATAGAATTCAAGTATTTGTAGCTATCTCTTATTGTAAAAATATTACATTTTTGCAATAAAACTGTAGTGCTTTTTTTTTTTTTTTTTTTTAAATGGCAAAATCCATGTAACTGCAGTCAAATGTAACCCTATCAGCTTCCAACGTGCCATAACACTGATTATTTTACTTGGACCCTGCCCTTCCTTTACCACACTGCAGTTGCTGGGATTCGAACTCGCGACATTCAGCTAAGGTGCCTCTGGCAGGGATATGAAAACCGCTTTAGGAATTGCCAATTAAATGGTTAAAACGTATTTTAAATGCGTTTAGCAATGTAGAAGACGTCCACCAGAATGGAATTTTTCACAGTTTACTGGATTAAAGCATTGTGCACACAACGTTTGTGCGATAGTTAGAGAAATAAATATATCCATTCCTTAAGAAGCTAGAGCTTATTCTTCTTGGCGACACGGTTCTTTATTGACAACAATTGTATTCGAGATATTTGCTTCATGTAGAATGCCTGGTTAACGTATGGCCGAAACAGTAGTTTCTGCCGCTTGTATATACGCATTTATGCTTTAAACAGTAATTTTAGGTGATCTCTCCTTGTGTGAAATTAGACTAGAAATCACATGATTTATTTGACTCGTCAAAATGTATCTTTAGATTGAAGAATTAGGACGTACTCTTACAACATAGCTTGTCACCCACTTTTAATTTTGGCATGATTATATTATGGAAACAGGGCCTTCACTATATACACACACCGCATCACTGAACTGAATGTCTTGAAGTTTAAACTGGAGAACGATTGCGAAACTACCTGAAACATGAAAAGCGAAGCTATATGATAGGAAATTAGAAAAAGAAAAGTCTTGTAGAAGAACCACCCCAGCATTCACCTTAATAGATTAGATTGGATTGCGTTCAGCGAGTTCTCAAGTAGCCATGGAGGCCGGTGAACATTGAACATGCCAACTGAGATGTACAATCATGTCAATAAATGTACAGAATAACATACAAAGCACATATACAGGCACGCAGAAAAAAAAAAAAAAAAAAAAAAGGGGGGGGGGGGGAGACAAACTGTAAGACTTACATAATGTATTCCGGGTGGAAGAGAAGTCATTACATTAAGTTAAACCAGTGGTAGATCTCGGTATTTGGAACACATTTTGTCTCTGACCATTTCCTACGGAGATATTTTAGTTTTGTCAAAAACAAGGTGGCAACACAGCATATTTTGTTGGTGTCACTTTCCGTAGCTCAGCCCATAAAATAAACTTACTAATGGTCCGGCTTGAAAACATAAACACATACCGTGCCTTGTCCTTCTGTGTTTACTGTGCATGTGTAAGCCAATCACAAGCGTTAGCTTCCAAAACATAAGGCGAAAGCGAAAGTGTTTACATCCACAAACGAGGTCAATTCCTGACCAACCTTAACGCAACGTTGTCGATATGTTACACGTCTGAAGGAGATGAACGTTGCAATCCTTCTAGTCTTTTAAGTGATTAATTACTCCGAAACCCTGTGTGATGTCTCATAACTACTACCGAAGCTATGTCAGAAATAAGTTACTCTACGCATCTTACAAGTAACAAACTGTTATCTTCATACATTCTTGTGGAATTACGCATCTAAGTTGGATCAAACACCATTTATTTTTTCGAAATCGGCTGATCAAAGAACAAAATGCCATTAGACTATTTTGTTTGTAATGCTTCTATGAAGTACATATGGAACGAAATGGCTGCCCTTCCACTTGTATTTAGATATAAGTTGAACTTTGTTTTAAACTTTCACTAGGCTTTTCCTGCCACGTCTTACTGTTTAGGTAGAGTATAATTATAACTTAGTTATAATATAATAAGCAATGAATTATATTGCTCTGTACATATGCATTTACATTTAAGAAGCTTTCACACAGGCATCCAATGTAATTAGCAATGCTTTGTCACTAAAGAAGCTAAATATTACTTAAAAAGCAACATAAGTATTAACAGAATGATTTGTCATTCAGATTATTATCTTATGCAGAATAAAATGAGCTAAAACTGCTTACAATAAGCACTAACAGGATAATTTGTCAATTCACATGAAAGGAGTTGTGAGTACAGATCTCACTTTACTTCTAGATAGTACATGAACAGCTCTTGCACAGAGGGATATAGGGGAAGGAGAAGAATAAACATTAGGTCAATAAAGTTGATTACATTGGCTTAGTTTGTAATACTTGTATTTTAATCCTTTACCAATGCATGATGTTACCAACAATATCGGTTTTAATTTTTATTTGATACAGAAACAAAACTGCATGAGAAATAATGAACACATTTATTGCTAATTTCAGAAAATTAGCACTATATATCTCTTTGCCAGAGCATCCAAGGTTAGTGGCAGCTCTAAATTTGATGTATAAGCATCTGGAAACTAAAATCTATCTCCAACAGTTAAAGGAGAAATGTTGTCCGTTTTAAATCAATTTCATATCTTTTGATGGCTAGTGTTTAATTATTTACAATTTAAATTTATGACATGATCAGCTAGAAAGGAGACAGTCGTATAGCAATGTGGTCCAACCAGGCCCCAGGAGCGAATGTGAGCCTTGCAGCTATCGCGCTCGGAAAACACCAAACAGTTGAAGTTGGTTCTTTTAAAGCTGTTGCGATGCAAGTCCAATTCTGTGTTGTCGTATTGATCAGCGGCTTCGAGGTTGATGTTTCTATTTTGATAATGACCAATATTACTCTGCAATGAAGCAACTTTGTTTCATATATCAAACTGGGACATTTGCACAAGAAGAAAGACTTTCTAGTTTCCAGACAGATATGACGTTACGCTTATACACCTCCGTCGATTGGCGCTTTTACACTATACAAGTCTACCAACAAACTTTCAGAGATTATTCTCAGATGTCAGCTGAGTATTTTGATACAGGACCCATTGTCCGTAGTATTTACATTCTATTCCTTGAGAATACTCGCATGAAGGTACTGGAAATGGCGAGGCGTTATACTGGTTTCATCAAAAAATTGGTCCTAATATAAACAATGCCGCCTTCTTCCTCTGATTGGAGTAGTATCGGCACTACTTTCGTAATCACATTGGGCCTGGAAGTACCTTCGACTCACCAAAATCTTCGCGCGATAGTGTAAAACACGCTACCGATTAGATACCAATTGCGTATATCACTCTGAACTAAAAACATACATAAATAAATATATTCTCACCGGGGGGCATAGCGTCAATGGATGTGGGTGATATACTGCATACTCTGCCAGTTTTCCTTAGTTAACTTTTTCTATTATCTATATACTAATCCAGTTGGCGTAATGTTTACTGAGGAGTATGTCTCGAACAACAATCTGCTGTGAATTACTATTGTTTGCGTATCATGCCAAGTATTGAAACAGAACGGCTGGTAGTTGTGCTTGCCTCACGCCAGTCACGTCAAACGATGTGTGCGTGCAGTGGATGTAACACAGAAAAGTGCATCCGCTTGTTAATGTTAATGAGGTTTAAAGCTAGGTTTTTCAGTATTTTGTTTGGCAGTGGAGGTTAATTTGATATTTTTAACTTCTTCTGTATGTATCAGAGTACAACTAGCAGTATTTTCAACTGTAATGTGTGTGAACGCCAGGAAACCCTAGGTAGAGTATGCTCATTGGTCATGTGCTTCCGTGTGGTTCACTACGAAAAAAAACAAGTGTTGTAGAGAGAATACTGCAATTCCTGGAAGCTTGCTGTCCCGAATATGGAAACAGAGTGCTTGTAATCAACTGACTGAGAATGCAGAAAAAATAGTGGTAGTGACTGTCCTGTAAGTGTAATATTATCAGTTGCTGAATTATAAAGTTGGATAAAAATTGTGAAAAAATTATTTTTAAAGGTAATTTTTACTTAATACAAACCAAGCCCCCGTACAACAACCCACGAAGAGCCAAGTTTTACTGCCCAGCCGCTGCGTCCCGCACCTTGGTCCACTACAGGCGTCATTAGTGGGGTGCAGTACTGGAGGGTGGTATGTGGTCAGCATCCCGATCCCTCCCGGCCAGTTATGCGGTCTTCACGACCTGGAGCCGCTACTTTTCCATCACGTAGCTCCTCAATTGGTCCCCCCAGGGACTAACGAGGCTGAGTGCACCCCGTGCCACACCTCCCAGAGTGGATAAAATCCCCATGCTAGTACCGGGGATTGAACCCGAGTCCTCCTCGCGCTACCATCTGCGCTACGGGGGCGTCTTTTACTTAACAAACCAAAGCATTATACAGTTTTCTGTTCTCAACATTCTTTTGGGAATACTTATCTATAAAAGAATAATATTTAAAATTATCAAAATTTTAGGTACGCTGCCAAAACAATAGCTAGAAGATAATAAACTTAAAGGCTTTGAAGATGTTACAATGAAAGTTGGAATGCACATTATTCCTTATACGTACTATGTCTGATGTGAGTTTGAACAAAATCCGCTAACAATTGCAGAATTTAGTAATTTCTCCTTACCATGAGTTCAAGGTTTATACCCAAGTCCACACACCACGCTACGCCACTGATCCTCACAGTTAACAGTGGCGTTCTTATCATTTCTTTTCCGAGACTCGAAACCAATGTCAAGTAACAGCTTGTAAGAACAAGTTTGCTTAAAAAAAGGTATTTTGTTGTTTAACGACGCTGTCAATTGCCAGGATCACACCAGCGTCGCCCGTGTGCCGGAATTTCGTCCTGCAGGAGTTCCTTTAAACCCTAGTAGATCTACTGACAAAGAGCTGTCGTTTTAAGCTCACCTAAAAACCATCGGTCTGGGCCGGGTTTGAACCCGCGACACTGGAATGAGTCACCCAGACCGACAAATTGCTTGATCTAGGAAGGTCAGGGTAATCGTCGACAAACTCAAGCACCTTCTTGACTATAGATGGCTCGTTTATAAGGAAGAAGTGATGAACTTTTCGATGCACTGCACCCCTAGCAAATTCGTCACACTCAACTTGTAGCACTGGCTTTTTAAGTTTCCTTGATTTTTCCAGGCATGGTTAACTTGCCTACGCACGGAATTGCTACTTAATGCAGACATACCTGTATAGTCTGTTGTCAGGTTAATAACAACCTGGATAGCCAAAGCGGGACATTTCTCACATACCTTGTGAAACACTTTCACAATTATAACTTTCGCGCCTCTGCGATACTTTACAACCTACACTTGTTCGGCCATGATGGTTCACCTTTGATGATGATGATAATGATGATGATAATAATAATAAGAACAACAATAACAACAACAACAACAATAATAATAATAATAATAATAATAATAATAATAATAATAATAATAATAATAATAATAATAATAATAATAATAATAGTAATAATAATAATAATAATAATAATAATAATAATAATAATAATAATAATAATAATAATAATAATAATAATAATAATAATAATAATAATAATAATAATAATAATAATAATAATAATAATAATAGTGATGATGACGATGATAATGATGATAATAATAAAAGTAATAATAATGTAATTATCCGAAAAATAATTTTGTTTAAAACAAATTGCACAATAGGGCCGGGGCTGGGTAGTAGACTATACCCCAGCGATGTCCAACCTGGTCTCTTTGGAGACGCTTACGTAATTAGCTGCTATTCCCCACCTCCTCTTTTAGTCGGAGGGCGAACCAGCTGACAGTTGGTATCACGTGACACACAAACAGGCGATTCCATGGCAGTTTCTAAGTCATTTCTGGGGATGTCCTCGGAAGACCTCTTCATTCTGGATGATTTTTGCATAAATGGTAAACAGTAAGAGATCGACATTGCAGACATTGACAGAAAGACAGACAGAATTTGCCATTACTTATACTTTTCTCAAATAGGAATATATTATTCACCTTTTAACTCTTGGCCTTTGCAAAGAGAAGGGAATTTCAAGCCACCCCATAGCAATCAGCTCCTAAAACATTACAGTATCACTTAAAGTCTTTTGTATTCCTATATTCCCTTTGCACCTATAAGAAAATCAGCAGTAAGGTACTTTCTGAAAATGCTAATGCCGATTAAAGTGAAGCAGACAGAGAAATAAGCATTTACAGGAATAGTGTGCATAAGAGTGAGTATAGCTCTACATATATTTGCGGACAGAGCTTCTCCAAATTGAAGTATAATTGCAATATGCAATGCGACGATCACTTGGTTGATCTTCTAAGGTTATTTCCTTCGATGTTGTCACCAAATATTGATACACTTCTTAAACGTAATCAGTACCAAACAAGTCACTAATAAATATAAGCTTTGAAAGTGCTTTCGTAAATCAAACGCAACGTATGTACATGTAACCAAACCGCCACTGCAACACAATGCACATCTGAGTGTTAAGTGTGGTACAGTTCGCATAAAGTGAAAGGAGGTGAATCCAAACCTCCTCTCTTTTGCAAACTTTGGACATTACTGCTACGAGTATTACCTGTTCTCGGGCTCGCGCTTGGTGGAATTCGGGGCGGGTCGGGTCGAACCAAAGAATGTCGGCCCTTGCAGACCTCTATCTTACACAGAAGGGTTCTTTGGGAGCTAACACAGCGATGGAAAATTAAACCTGATCTCGAATACCAGATAGCAAACTTCTAGAATTATAAATGTATGGCCTAGTTGAAGTCAAGGTCAGCCAATATGAATATGTGCATTACGATACCATGAAACAAGTTTCAATGTTTATGTTATGCAAAAGTCTAATTGTCATTGTGAATGGCCCCTCACACTTCAAGTTGCTCTGTAATATCACACCGAGGATCACCTCCATCAGAAGCTCAACAAAGGTGCCTGAATAGCAGCCATAGGGGATAAGCAGGAACAGCTGATTTATATAATGCATACACTTAGGCAATTATTGTCATTAAAACCACGTTGTAAGTCATTTCATTCAATCAGCGTGTCGTATTCATTGCAGAACTCTATAGTACTGATTTTGCGAGTTGGAGATCTGTGTGTGCCGCGGTCAGGAAATCAGTGGGCGTGCTACGTTGCCGGCGTTTGCGATGCAACATTACGAGGTCCATTCTCCGCATGGCTTCAGCTTGAACTGACTGTGCTTTTCCTATGTAGTTCCCCCTGCCACTTCTCCTTGTTTTGTTTATTTTTTATTTGTTTTGTTGTTTCTACGTGAAAATATGTTCTCTTATGCCAGCGGTGTCAATGCCATAGCGCATAGACCTGTGTTACGTGCTTTTGCGGGCTGGCGTGCTTTAGCGAGCAGAGGTGGTCAAAGAGCCAGGGTGGACAAAAATGCACAATAGTGTCGACACAACGGATCATATCGCTTGGCTATGTGTCTTCGCAGGCTAGCGGGACTGGAGTATACTGATTCATAACCGTGCGGGAAGACTCAGACGGTAACGTCTATGACATTCATTCGGGAGGTCACGGGTTCGACCCCCGTGGCCGCACACTCTGACATGGGTTTTTCATGGTTTCCCCATGTCTCTTAGGCGAATGCTGGGGTGCATTATTTCATACCACGGTTTCGTTTCCATCATTTCCTTATCATCTTTCCGATGTACTTTCAGGTGTGTAGCGTTGGCAGTACTTGGAAGATGGCGCAGATGATTGCGCATGTTAACTGCTGTTCTCGGTGCTAGGTGATGTTTGACCGGCCTTACCTCCGTCGGTGGAGGGGATGCTCAGTGCGACACTGGAACCGCGGTGTGATGGCTGCTTGGCAGGGCGGCGCAGGGATGAAGAGGTCTCAGCACTTGTTAGGGACTTCTGCGCGTCTCTGTGGCCTGTCTAGCTGCGACCCTGTGTGGCACCTTCCGTTCCCTCATTTCATCTTTGCCTTCTCGGGGGTGGTAGCCACAATAGATATGTGTAGGTCGAAGTGAGCGAGGTGTCCCCTCTGTGTCTGAACGCTTTATACTGATGCATGCATAGGAGTGAATAAGTACCAGTCGTGGATAAGAATATGTTTAATAAATGCAAATAGATTATGCTATGACAGAACAACAATTCTCAGCTTTCTCCATAACACAACAATATATAACTTGGATGCTGTGATCTTCATTAGTAACTTATCTAGTCAGATTATATACTTATTAAAACACTAAATGACAGATTAATCTGGCAGTAAGAGAATTAATATTGTAGCGCAGTAAATCTCAAGTTGCAATGTCATCACATTCACTTGTACAGTGTTTTTCCATACCAACTTAGTTACATTACTAGGACAGTCAAGTTTAATGGTAGTCACCATATTCTGATCAGCTACTTTAGACCTCAATCTTGGCTTTGTTATCTTCATGAAAGGAAAAAAACCTGTTCACATGTGTAAGTGCCAGCAAACAGTGTTATAATTCGCGTGGCAAATTTGGGAATATTCGGATAGTGTACCCCGCTCAAAGATGTGCAAGTAACAATTCCACCCAGGTCACTGTATGGATGCTTTAATAGCGTTGTGATTTTTTGCTGCGTTCATGGTTACTGTCAGTTGTCTTTCGTACACTTCTTCCTAAAACCCAGAGCCACTGCTTAGCCACAGCTACGAGCTCCGCGTGCTCTAGCGGCGCATACGCGCTCCGGCTGATATTCCTGTCGTATGCGCATGTCTGGTGACCATGTGTAACAGCATCACACTGTAGTTGAACGTTTGGCCGCTAACCTGTCAGATGCCAAGTCTCAAAATTAGGACTGCAATGCATACTGAACGGCAATAAAGTTGCTATAATCTTCGCAAAACTTAAAGGCATATGGAGGCGGGGCGTACTGCGGACTCCAGCGAATCCTACGCTTGTCCCTCCTACCAGCGCTGCCGAATGTGGTGCATGCATCTCACACAACCTTATGTACAGACCCTCTGCCGGTACACGCACTACGCTTGGCAACAGCGCTCTGCTTGAGCATTGTCCAGCGTTCACATGTGTTTAACTTTTGCGAGCGGTATAGTCTCAATTTTGTGAGCTGAAGATTTCTCGATGGCGTCTTTGTCAACTTATTACGTGGTTGACTCTATTCGGCCGTGACTAACACGACCGTGATACGTATACGATTCAGGAAAAGCACATCTTTATATACTGATATTAGTCCCAAAGTTAAATTCCTTGCCCTCTAACAAGGGTAGTATTGGCAGGGCAAGAAACGTAACATAAAATAGAACAAATTAATGTGCGGTGACCCAGTTGGGAAGCATATTTACTGCGATCTTCTACCACCAGAACAGAGGATTTAGGGCATGTTGGGCGCTACCGGCAGGCAGAGAAGAATTGGAGGGGATAGGCCAAGTTCTACATCAAGAGAGACAACTGAGATCTGCGAAGGCTGGTTATAGCGTGGGGAGTGTAAGCAAAGCCTAGCTGCTTATTCGTGCCTTAGTTTTATGCTGCGTTGTGTCAGTTTTCACGTATTGTTAGAGTTTGTGTTTATTTATTTTTGTTGCTTGTTCTTCGGGTGGTATAACAGAGCACAACAATGCATCTCAAAATGCTACAACGTTGTTTCGAGGTTTGTTCTTGTTTAAGATACAATGTTTGATTATGCTAACTTATGTTATTTCGTACAACGGTGTATGAACCTTGTGGCGGTTTTTCTCACTCTTTCTTATACTTTTTGACCTTCTTGACCTAGGTGCATTGGAACGTGCAATTGATATGGAACAATGCATGTAAACCTTTATTTCAATAAATACACACAGTTATGGAATCCTTATGAGACATTAAGGAAATGTTGGAATACTTTTGAATTAAAGAGCAACTGTTTGTGGTCGCAGCTTATTTCCGCGCCTGTTTCTATGTTGTGCGTCATGTTATCTCTTTAACAGGCCCCGATACATGCTAGTCATTATAATGATATTCACAGACGCACAATGGATCCCAATTAAAGCTACTAAAAACACAGCCTGAGTTTCATAATTGTATGAAATATAAAACATACGCAATAATAGAAAAGGTAAATGTGAAAGTAACGTGCCCGCTTGTAACATGAAGGTCGCGAGTTCAAAACTTTGGGCAGAATAAATGGTGCCACATGTAATTTTGTGTGCGATCTGCAGAGCAAGATGCTCCACGGGAAAGTGTGAGGCTCCCTTAAGGAAGGTCGTAGGTTCGATTCCCGCGATCTACCTAACTGACCAATGGGCTTTTTCGGTTTTTTCCGGGTCGCCAGACGAATGCTGGGTAGGTTACTTTCATCCCCCAAATTTCCTCTCCCTCCATTTCACTTCACTCATTTAGTTTCTCCCTTCATCTATAGAAAGTGGCAGCGGGGGTTAGGGTGCAGCATGGTGGGGAAGAAATGCCCCGAGAAACTACGTCCTCTGTCACGGCAGCTGAACTACGGAAACAATGCAATGTATTATCCATAATGCAACGTAAGGATATTACGTCCATAAGATAAAGGAAGGTTATTAGCTTGAAGATTATGTATTTTGCCTAACCACAGTAGGTCGCTGTAATACTTATTGCTTGCAAAATATGTATAATGTAAACAAAATAGTTAATAACAGCGTAGAAATTATTACTGCCGTTCAGGTGGAACGAAGCCACCACTACATATGTTGTATGCCAACAACCTTTGTCTCTCGGCAAGAGAATGTGGGGTGATTGAGGCAAGTTCAGTCGCTACCTCTCCTCTCGTGCCCATGCTCTTAAATTTACTCGATATTCGTCTGCTCAGAATAAGGGTAAACAATGTCCAGATAACTCACCGTGAGATTCGAACTCGGAACCTCCACGATATGTGGATAGTTTATTAAGTTTAATGCCCATTAGTTTCTTTCAAGGTAACTCAACGGCAGACTAGTGGCACGGAAAGGCGAAAATTCTTCAATTGTGGCACTGAACTTCTATAGTCTCTTCAAGACAAATCCGCATTCTACACAGAATTTACAAGTAAAATGTGTGTGTGTGTGTGTGTGTGTGTGTGTATTTGTATATATATATCTGTGTGTATATTTGTGTACGTGTGTATATGTGTCTGTGTGTATGCGTGTATGTATCTGTGTGTGTATGTGTCTGTATTTGTGTGTATGTGTGTATATGTGTGTATGTGCCTGTGTGTTTATGTGTGTATATATGTGCGTGTGTACCAAAGAGAAAGATATTTTCATTTCAGTGGTTTCCAGTAAAGTAAACAATTAAATAAATATAAATAAATAAAAAAGTAAAATCTCAGTATTTTATCCCGGTCTTCGGTTACTACAACGGGACATGTATTCAAACTGTTTAACGTTTACACTTAATTTATACTTAATTTTTCAGATAAAAGCTTAAAGAGCAATAGCTAATAATATAAAAACATATAAAGGAAAATTTTAGAGGTTCCATAAGAATCAGAAATGTAGCAGTAAAGGAATAACAGAAACAATTGATGTGTTGCACTCACATGAATTTCTCTACTTTGAAGGTCTGGGCGGCTCAGTGGTTAGAATCTGGCCTACTGATCCCAAGGTCACGGATTAAAATCCGGCCCAGACCGATGGTTTTTAAGTCCACTTAAAAACGACAGCTCCATGTCAGTAGATTTACTGGCATGTAAAAGAACTCCTGCGGGACGAAATTCCAGCACACCGGCGACGCTGATGTCATCCTAGCAATTGCCATCATCGTTAAACAAACTCTCATTCCTATATCTTCTTCGTGTTAGTTGAGATAAAGATTTGCAGATATTATCTTATTGTTTATTCTCCTGTAGGTACAAGGGAAATATGGGAATACAGTGGACATTGAGCGATAGCCAAATCTTTTAAAGGTTTGAGATTCCGTTCTCTTTGCACACTTAACACATAAAAATGAATAACGATGTTCCATTTAACGAAAGTTTGTTTTCCAAAACTCACACAAATAACAAGGGATACCTCCGAAGTGGTGCACTCTACAAAAAAAATTTATTTGGATATAAACTGTGTGTTTTAGTAAGATCCACATTTTTGTATGGTAAGATTTGGTCTCTCTTACTGTTTACGAGTTGTTCAAAAGTCATCCGAATAAACAGAACTACATAGGCTATAGCTAGTAGATTCAAAATATACATCTCATTTGTCACAAAAAATATCTTAAACTTATGGCATATAAAGGGTAGTTTTGGATGGAGGAATTTTCTTCAAAATCTTCGTGTCGGATCCTTGAAAGACAATAAACTCAAGTACCAAGTTTGGTTTTTATTCGACTTTTCTTTCTTGAGTTATGCTGTCCACAGACTGGCACACACACACACACACACACACACACACACACACACACACACACACACACACACACACACACACACACACACACACACACACACACACACACCACACACACCGACCTTTTTCTAAAACTGCTTTTTGTAGAATCTTCAAAACATAATATTCAAAAATATTATTCATAACTATTAATAATTAATAATTCTTCATATTTCCAAAAATCCGATGTCGAGAATTCACCGGTGTATTTTTGGGTGGAATATAATACTTGCTCTGCTTACCATACGTAGTAGAGAAAGTAATATATAAACTAGAAATTTCCACAGAAAGCAGCAACCACAGGGAGTGGCGGGCAGCTACTTTTACATCTACATTCATCGGTACGCAGCGAAACTATGTAGTGGAAGCCAGCACATTCAATTTCGCTCGCTCTACGTGTTTCTTATGCAGTTAAATTTTACCTTTATATTTTATTTCCTTAATTTATTAATTGTTCGGTCAATAATATTTTATATTACTTTTAGTAATTGCTAATTATGTATTTTATATACCACCCATATTTATAGTTACCACTCAGTTAATTTAAAACATTTTATATCTTTAATTGTATTTATTCTATATCTTTTCTCCATATTTTATTTATTTTTTACCTATTATTTTTAAATATTCACTATATGTTTTAATTTTGTGGTTAATTTTCTTCTGAAGCCCAGTAGTGACTGTTGTGGGTATTCATACCTCCAGTTAGATGAAACCAAGATTCATTAGTGAAAAACAAAAGCTATGGGTCAATGAAACGCCTTCTATGGATTGGCAAAAAGTTAAATAATTCGCACGTTTAGAGGGATCATTTGGCTTTAATGCTTGCAGTCCTGTGTAGCGATAGGCCTTTAGTTTCAACAGACGTGTAGCACTTCTCGCAGAAGATCGAGATACAACTGTTCGCTGCGCTAGTGTTTTCAGCTATTTTCGACACGAAGGCTCCAATGTGGCACCAATGTTATCCAGTTTATTTTCAGTTAACACTAACCTCTTCCTCGAATGTTTCTTGTCCAACACCGAACCCGAAAGTTTCAAATTTATTTATGCATGTATGGTTGTTGTTGCAAGTGGTACAGAGTTCGGAAGCTTTTCAACAAACTCCCTGCGCACACGTTGAGCAGATGATCTAGGTAATTAGCTAAAATCTACTTGGTATTTCATTATTGCGCATGGAAAAAATCTATAAAGTCTTATTTATCTAACTAGGGGCAGACGTGCTATGACCACACTGCAGAGGTGGGCTGTGCATATGGTGGACACCCCTATTTGTTTCACACAATTTAAAATTAGTATTCCGGCCATCAGAGGAAATATACTCACTGCCATAACGTGATTATTTTTGGAGGTCCTCACTTATGCATGATTTGTTTTCGCTCGCGGCGTTGCAGCGTATTTTCCATCGGCTTGCCGGAGCCAATGCAACGAGACCTACCGCAAGCAGCACAAGTTGATTACTAACACACATTGCAATTTATACCTTGTGTACTGTACAACATTTAATGGCGGGTGGCAGAAGGAGCTGGTCAACACAAAATCCAATTAGAGGCTTTCCGTGCCATGCTAAGTTCTATAGTTAAACACTGCGAAATCATGCCGTAAAGTCGATGCTATAAATATCATTTGAGCCCACAAAGCTTATTTGCACAACAGGAAAGAGATTACTAGTGGTCCGGTATCGGCCGCCATTGCATTTTTTCTCTACCGTAACTTGACGAATTTGTGCTATATCCCACAGAGTGTAGAATTGTGTATCCTTGAAGACAAATATATGAATTATATTTCCGTATACTGGCGATAATGATGCCTCTCAAGTGGTCACTGTGTTATAAGCTTTTTAGGATAATTGCTAAATGAGGCATGCGCGTTGCACATGCCCCTAGATACACAAAGCAAGCACTCTAATAGTAATCCCCATCGTGTGTGTTAGTGAAAGGCACATAAAGCGTTAGGGATTATAAGAATCTTTGGAGGGAGGGAATGTTAGGTGAGCTGACAAACAAACAGCTTTACAAGCAGGGGAAGGGGGGGGGGGGGAATTGTAAGGGAGCGATGAATTACAATGTTTATCCTCCACGGCATCAGGTGTTCAAGCACCCGCTTTCCATTCACAGTTAAAACAACGTTTTTCTGTTAATGTACGCAGTTATATGCATTATCTCCCATTTAAAGCCCTCATATTCAACACAAATTACCTTTACGTCCGTATAAGGTTCTTTAAAAATGTACGATTTATTAGTGGCATTCGTCAGATTTCACACAATCACATCTCAGTTAGGAAGGCCTCTGCAGAAGGGGTTCCAAAATTATACTATTACATTGACATTTGCTTTATAAATCTTCGTCTGTGTTTAATTTCTTAAAAATTCTAAAGTAGCCTCAATACAATTTGCAAATAACAATTCACTTACAAACATTGGTAATGGTAACTCAGGATAATGGCGCACGAATGATTGATGTTACCAGTGGTAAGACTAAACCTAATAATAGTAATGTATCCAATAGTTTGATACTTTATCTTATGTAATCTTAGCATTATAAATTGTAGGAAATAGATCATGAAATATTTCGACATCCATAACTGACATAAGTGTCTGATTTTATAATCATTCCCTCTAATTTTTAAAATATGGCATAGATATGCGGATGACATTTTTGCTGTTGTCCCTAAAAACAGATAAATGATGCTTTAAAACTTTTAAATTTACAAGATAAAGCTGTACAATTCAATTTGGAAACCGAAAATAATGGATGCCTTCCGTTCCTAGACTTAAAAATTAAAAGACATAACAATAAATTGAATTTTGGTCTTTACAGAAAATCTACTCACACTGATAATTACATAAAAAATAAAAGTTTTAATCCTTTTGCACATAAATTTGCTGTTTTCAATAGTTTAATTTATAGGTTAATAAATATACCCCTTAATAAAGAAGAATTTGACAAGAATATAAACACATTATTAACACTGGAGTAATTAATGGTTTTAATACAGATTTTATACATAAAAAGATAGAAAACTTCAAGTATCAACAAGCTGTTAAAGAAGTTTCTACCCTCAAAAAATAAAAGATAATTGTATTTTTAAAAAGTGTACTTACCATCCATGGGCCAGTAAAAATTAACAAAGATTTTTGAAGAACATGGAATAAATTTGGCCCCTCAAAATAAATTTAATATACAAAATATACTAAATGTTTCTAAAAAAGATAAAATACCAAATTATAAAAAATCTGGCATTTATCAATTTAGCTGTTTGGATTGTGATAAGGTTTATATTGGTAAAACTAAACGTCATTTAGAAACCAGAATAAAAGAGCATTTTAGAAATATTAAATATAAACAAACTGATAAATCAGACGTGGTGGATCATTTTTGGTCATTTAATCATGAAATTAATCCAGAAGTTAAATTATTAAAACAATTAAGTGGACCTATAGATTTAATGGTTTGGGAAAACATTTTTATTTTAATAAACAGGAACCCTGTTATGAATTTCGAAACACCTTCTATAGATTGCATTTATAAATTTTTGTTTTCAGAGATTGGTAATTAAAATGAGCATCAGTATCTATGTTTTTTGTTTTCAGAGAAAAATGAAGATCTGTAGCTTTGGTAACAACTTTGTTTGTGTAGCTTTGAGAATGAGTTGGAGTCAACTCGAAACTTGAGTCAGTTTTGCAAAAAGAACTTGGAATATTACTAAGACAAGTGAAGTTTTTAGTTTCTAATTTGTTCTTACTCTAGAAGAATCATCAAATTTTTAGAAGTGTTAAACATAGACACAATTTGGCAACCTAACATGATCTCCAGGATATGTTTCACTTCCGTTGTTACTGTGCATGCTGATATGTGTTTATGGAAACACTTGGCCAGTAAATACCCGTTCTTACTTGCACGATATTACACTTCTACTGAACAACTGGTTAACGCTCTTTGTTTTTATAAGTCGGTTTCATTTCGATTAGAGGGCAGCATAATGGACATTTCTCTGGTTATAATTATTCCGGTGCGGTGCATTTCCATCTCTGGCCAAACCTCGCACAGTTTCAAGTATTCAAGGAGAACAACGTGCAGTGTTTGCAAGCAATTTAGCTGATGGTGGCTGATAAACATACACGGCCTTTTAACCGTTTCCCTTTGTGCTGTCAATTTTGATGCATCCTGTGTGCATATCAGATTACTGTGGATCAATGTTCATGCGTAGGTGCTGAAATTAAACAGCCTAATGGTTATTTTCTCTTATTTTGTTTAAGTTTCTGGCCCAAAGGCAATTACCAACTTTTGGGATAAAGTTCCAGAGACAACTGCAAGTTACTTTTATCGTAAGAGAGACACAAAAACATCCGAACCGCTGCGCGGTGTTTTTCCACTGCGCAGATGGAAACACGATAACAGCAGCTGATGTACACAAGGTCACGCGGATTACTTGTTTTTCTCTGCTCTGGAAGTGAAGTATAGAGCTGATAGTGATATCGTGTGGTTGATTTATTACCAGTGTGCTTTATTGTTTTATCCTGTACTTAGTCACAAACTGTATTATGGCTCGGCATTTGTTTTCTACTGCACATCGTGTATTTGTTTATGATTCGTATGTGTTAACTCAGTCAGGTTGCCAAATCAAAGTGCGATTTGCAGTAAGATATCCAGGTATAAAAGTGCCTGTTCGTACAACAATCCATAAACTGAACAATAAATTTCAGGGCGCAGGAAGTGTTCAGGTTCAGAATTCTAAAAGATGGCGTACGGCTCTTACGGAAGAAACATTAGACGACATCAGTCATCGTTTGGAGAATTCCCCACAAAAATCACTTAGGCGTCTTTCATAACAGGCAGGCATTTCTTATGGCTCTGTGCTGAAGTTAAAAGTATGTAAAATAACTGTAGCACATGCTCTTCAATCAGATGATCCTGTAATTAGGCGCATATTTTGTGAGTGGACTCTCAATAGTGTGTACAATCTTAAAGTTGACGGACGAGGCGTGGTTCCACCTTCATGGATATGTGTGTGCACAAAATAATCGTTATTGGAGCTCTGAGGAACCAAACATTACCCCTTCAAGACGAAAAAAAAAAAAAAAAAAAAAAAAAATGTGTATGGTGCACCATTAACGGAGAAAGAGTTATAAGGCCCTTTTTTCCGAGTCAACAGTTGATGCCGTACATACGTGAATACAATTTTACCCATATTTTAGAGAATTAACCGACAGGGAACGAGAATTGTCTTTTTAAACAAGACTCTGCAACAGTTCATACGGCCAATCTTTCGATGAGAACAATTGAAAGTGTGTTTCAGGACAGAATTATTAGTAGAAATTTGTAGCACCTTCGGTCCCCCGATTTAACCCTCTGCAAGTTCTATCTCTGGGGCAACTTAAAGCATAAACTGTACAAGACAAACCCACTCTGGAAGAATTAAAACAAAATATCCGTCAGGGAATTGCCAGCATTTCTCAACGTGAACTACAACGAGTGATGGATAATTTCATAAAGAAGTACCAAAAATAAATGGCCAACGACGGTGACCACTTTCAGCATCTCCTTTAATAACATTGGTAAGTGAAGTCTTTAAAAGTAGTTTTAAAATGTATGGTTTCTTCCACGCTTTTCTATGATAGCGGCAGACGGCGACCGGCGCCGGGGACGCGTATAGGCAAAACACAACGCAGACGGTTCGGGGCCTGTTGGATCACCCGTTATCTGGCTTACACAGCGTGGCAACTGTAGCTTTATGAAGTCAAATCTCGAAATATCTAGTTTTATTCATCTCCACCCGTTCTTTATGAAATTATGGTACAATTATAGATAATATAGATAGCATTTTATGGTGAATCCTCCCCTTTACATGTTATAGCTATCTTACCCGGAATTGCTTTGCTACATTCTATATGATCAGAGTTGGAGGTAGGGATACGGTGATTTTTCAATGTCCTAAGCAATCTATAATTGGTATTTCTCCTAAAACATGAATATTGAAATTTTTTTGTCCAAATGGGCTAAAGTACAGTGGTAACTTGTACAGTGCTGGAAAACTGTAAATTATCGCTACGTTCTCACTGAAGTACCTATATAAAGCTAACAGCTTGGTTGGCACGTGCAACGGATTTTACTTCACATCAAACTCACGTAGTATAATATCGGCTAACACTCGATGTATTAAATTCTTATAGAAGATAGCCGCCGGAGAAGTAATTCAAGGAATCCTGCTTCGCAAAGAAACGCACGTGAATACTTAAATAAAAAACGAAAGCTTTTGATCTGAACCTTTGTTATATGACAATATAACATGGAAGGATATATTCCGAGGCAAAAATGGCTCAGTGCCAGGGTTCTGCGATAGAAATTCAGTGTATTACTTGAAGAGATGGCTCACATCTCACGATTTACAGATATTTTATTCATGCACTTTAGCCACTTTGTATATATTTACACAGGTTATGTTTCATTACTCTATAGGTATATTCTTTTATGATAATGAGCTATTTATCTGCTATGCTTTAAAATCTGATGTGTTGCACTCACATGACTTTCTCTACTCTTGTACTAACCATTCTTACAAACCCATGTTGCTATATCTCCCTCATGTTAGTGGAGATAAACATTTGTACAAATTATCTTATTGCTTATATCCTTGTAGGTACAAGGTGACTATGAGAATACGGTAGGCTTTGAGCGATAGTAAAATATTTTTAAGTTTTAAAGTTCCGTTCTCTTTGCACGGCTAAGGAATAAAAATGAATAACGATCTTCCATTCTAGGAAAGCTTCAGTTATTCCAAAATTCACAAAAATAACAAGGATTATCTCAGAAATGGCTCACTGTACAAAAACATTTAATTAGACGTAAATTGTGTATTTTTGCAAGATCTGCATTTTTTGTATAGAAAGATTTGGTCTATCCCTTACGGTTTACAAGTTATGCAAAAGTAACCCAGAACAAATAGGACTACATGGGCTATAGCCAGAAAATTTGAAATTATACATTTCAGTTGTCATAAAAATAGCTTAAACATATGGCATTTTAATCAAAATCATTAGAGCCATTTTTGAAAATCAAAATGTTTGAAAAATTTTCCATGTAAAGTGTAGTTTAGGGTGGATTCAAAATTTCAAAATCTTCTTGTTGCATCTTTGAAGAACATTAAACTTAAATACCAATTTCGATTCTTAACCGACTTTTCGTTTTTAAATTATGCTGCCCACAGACAAATTGTCACACACACACACACACACACACACACACACACACACACACACACACACACACACACACACACACACACACACACACACACACACACACACTTACTTACGTAGTAGAGAAAGTAAAAAAGGAACAGAAATTTCCTTAAGCTTACAAAGGGACCCAAATTCCAAGCGCTCTTAATGAAAACAAAGATACACCAAATTAACCAAGGTAATCAGAAAGAAGAACGAAAATGTAAAATGTTGTGAGGCCCTATCACTCCCCTTAATCTTCGGGCATGATATCTACCAAGTTTCTGAAATAATTGTTAGCCTCTGCGAGTGACGCAGGCATAACATAGCTGTCTTGCATTAGTTTGCGTCTTCTATATTCTCGGCCAAAAGTGTTCTATGGGATCAACTCCTGGTGACTTTGTAGTACGTGCTCAAAAACGTTATTATGGTCCAAAAACAGTTTAGAAATCGAATAATTGTGCTGCTGTAAGAAAATAGTTCTTCCAGCACATCGTTCAATATATTTTCACTGTTGAGGTTTCCATGAACATGTTCCGGCATACCCACGATATCCATGCCCAACTTCTAACCCGAGTCGCCAGGAAACGTCTATTGCCACGAGTGCGACTGAGACAGTGGAACGCTTCTAGTAGCTTCGAGTGTAACTTCATCCGAGGAAATCACTTCTCTCCAGTAGACCCTGCATTTGATAACCTATCAATTATCTGGACAATTATCTGGATAATTATCCTACTCGGTTGCTGCATGTAGACGGCGAATTCGGTTATCATTGTAACGGTTGCTAACAGTTCGTGCACCGCCAGAGAGTGAAGACATTCCTACATTCAGCGGCCGTTCGAAAGGAATCCCTTTCCAACTCCGCAAGAGACTCATCTTCATCCTCCAGAGGCACTGCGGACGATCCTTTTAACTTCTTGCAGAGTTCAGAAAAGGTACAAAGGATGTGCCGCTTTTATGTGAGGCAATGAGTGCAATCTTTCAGCAAGCCAGGTGTCGAACCACCTCTTATTATGAGCGGAGGTGTCTTTGTTGCATGGGATGGAAACTGCGGTCAACTCACAACTCTGCATGAATAGCAACATTTATCACTTATTTCAAGTGGCATATCGTTTGAACCTT
>CM060964.1:20210410-20277910 GCA_030765045.1 Tenodera sinensis
GCTGCTATGTGCCAGTTAGCTTGGCCGTAAATAAAGTTGCATATATTTCTAGCAAGCAACGCTGCAAAAGTATCAGAGCACTAACACGTTGATCAATTATTCAGTTTAAACCGATATTTGTAATAGTTGTATGCATAGTAAATAAATTCCAAAAGGATTTCCTAATAGAATAGTTTAAACAAAATTATACTGCACTATATTTTATTGTGCTCGCAGGAATATTTCAATACCTTAAGCTATCTTCTCACACAAAAATCTAGCTAGACATCATCTAAAAATTTATTCCAATATAACTCAGAATATTGGGGTAATAAAACTGTCGTTTGGAATTTTGATATTCCTTATTCATTAAACAAATCATTAATATAATAATTTGGTGATTTTATGACATGTTTACCCTTTTCGGTACTAACACAATATTTAAGAAAAACTTCAGCATGTAAAAATTTCCTTCCTTTAATTTGTCACAAAGGTAATAAGAGATACAATTTTAAAAAATCAACTCTGTTGTTCAACATCTGTTGGAGGAGATATATTTCGATTATACCCAATAAAATTGATGTTAATTAATTAATATAGCAGGTATGTGATTAGATATTGAAATGAAATTTGGTGCACATTTCTTTAGTTGCTGAAAATGCCTGTGCAAAACATTAAGCCTCTAACTTCAACAGTTTAAGAAAATCACCTTTTTCACTTCGGTGTATCGTTAAAAAATAAATACAGCCATATAAAGAGAAAAATATACCTTGGGCCTACTACCACGTGACCAAGGGTGTTCTACCAGGGAGCGCACCTAACGGAGGGTTAAGTTGGAAGACCTACCATAATCGTATAAACACCATAATCACGGTTTTATTGAAGGAGAGACTTAGGCACTCCGCATGTCATCCGAAATGGTGTGAAATGGGCTATTTAGTTATGGTTGGAGGCAACAAAAAGAAAGTTAAAGACAATTATTACTAAATCTCATTGCACAGATAGTGATATATGTTTCAGGAAAAATTATCACTGAAAGCCTATCGCTCCCATCATTATCCTGAAACTGTTTGTAATAGGTTAAATGTACACTGAGTGATCGAAATAAAGAAAGGAGTAGAGAAAATGAAGGAAACCGTAGCTCCAATTGCAAGTTCCTTCAACGTGCCTTAGGGAGATGGCAGTACAGGGCTACACATGGCAGATCAATTGGGTACATCGTTATCCTGGTAAGGAATCCGCTGAGAGCTCCTTTCGTGCTCTACTATAAGAAACATTTTTCCACATCATTGGTCACGAACTGAAAAGATAGAATTTTGCAAAGGCCACACCATTGCTTATGGGCTAGATATTTTCCATGCACCAAACTTCAGCCAGTGAAACAGTCCCATTATGTTCAAAAAGGAAGACCCAGACCATGTCATTGCAGATGGGATTAGCTGGTAACGTTTGTTTGGAAAGCAAGATTGAAGGGAATTTCCTTCCATTACACAGTTTTATTAAGCTAGGATTCACATCAGAAGCTCTCATGTTCTATTACTCAGAACTACTTCATTAAAAGCGACGTTTGACAGTAACTCTGGAACATTATCAAAGAGCTGTATAGAAAAGAATCGCCAAAGAGAACAGCAGGGGTGCGCACATCTGCTGAAGGGTTTCTGCTTTCATCCGAACGTCATTTCAAGATAGGGCAAGCACGATGTCTAATCAATGCGTCTTTGTGGAATCCAGATAACGCGAGTAGATCAAACCGCAAACAGAATCACCGAGACTTCATCAATGAATCTTATGTCCCACTGTCACACAAATGTCTTCACATTTAAAACGAAATACAATCCTCTATATTGCAAACGGAGATTCTACGAAACCTCAAGAAGATTACTCTTTTGAAAGCTTCCATGTTCTAGATTAACCACAGCCATAACATCTGCAACAGGTAAACTACTGACTTCTAAATCATTAACATGCTACAAAAGGTTTACAAGGCGTCGATATTGGAATACGAACATATTGGTTTTACAATAGAAGTCATTAATTAAAATTATAAGTTTGTTTCTTTATTATTCTAAACTTATTCATAAAAATCTTGTTTTTCAATAATGTGTATCAATCATGACTATTATTAACACTCGCGCTTTTGTAGATGTATTCAGCCATATTAAAAGCTGATCAAAAACACTCCTTTTGTGTTAAATCTTTCCAAGAGTTTAAATAAAGACAAATGTGAGTCAGTTGATAGCGCTAGAATCCACAAAAAGAATGAATTGCAAGTTTGTGACATGCTTTTAATCGGCAATAGCAACCATTTTCTCCATACTTATGACACATCCATTAGTTTCCTTTATATTTTCCTTCATAATGCTTTTAATGAATCTGCTTGGTCTTAATTTTCCATTTAATTGCCATAATTTATTTCATTTTTGTAAGTCGTCATTTTTGGCAATTTACACGAGCATTTAAAGCGAATATTTAATGAAATCCAAGGTACACGTCATTCTAATAAGATCCTTGGGAAATGTACTGTATAGACTTCATAGTATATTAAGTGAGCTGTTAATATCATGTCTATAACTTTCGTGTTGTCTAAAAGGTCTATAGATTTGCTTTCTTTATCTCAGCTCTTGTTCCTTGCATGTGCGTCAAATGTCGCTCAGAAGAATGCCCTAATCTTACTCTTGTGAAGCATCGCCAGTCAAATAGAATGGAATTCTCTCATACATACTAAAGTCAAAATATTTAGGAGATCACTAAATTATGATTGAGCATTAAATTCTGGTTCTTCAGTTCTACGACCTGTGCAGAGCTTACTCATGATCTTAACACAGTGCATTCACTTCTTCTTCTTCTTCTTCTTCTTCTTCTTCTTCTTCTTCTTCTTCTTCTTCTTCTTCTTCTTCTTCTTCTTCTTCTTCTTCCGATTAGATTAGATTAGATTACCCTCCCCTTATGTAGGACTTACAAACCAGTGCCTAGGGCCAGACGCCTGTCGGAGAGCACAGGAACCTATGGACCGTACAGAGTGAGGAAGAGGGTGATATGAAATGCAGACGAAATGCATGATTGGAAAGGTGATAATGGAGCAATTGGTGGAATAAGTGGCGGGGGAAACCGGAACACCTGGAGAAAAGCCACCCTGACGCCGCTTCTTCCACCACGAATACCACATGCGGGTCACTGGGATCGAACTAGGGCCGCCTAGGTGGTAGGCGAGTGCGCTAACCTCTCGGCCACGGCGCCGCCTCAGTGTATTCACTTATGAAATAATTACTCTAAGCTTTCTTTCTTACGAAGTGAATTAAGAAGTTCTCTCGTAATTTCAGTGACTTCAGCTTGGAGCTTAAAGAGAAATGTTATATCTCTATGTTGTCTCAAGCTTCACTTTAAATGCGTAGTATAATAATTGAAAATGCTTTCATATTGTAATAATATTTGACTAATTTATTCACATTAACAAAAATAATTTAATGCATTAGAGTATAGTATGTTATTTGTAAGAGTACTTGTAATACTTTTAACACCGAAAGATATCCACTGTACCAAGTAGCCCATCTCATCCGGCATTGAGATAAGCAGATAACCCTTCGTACGTTAAAACAGCTGCAGAACGCACGGGGCAAATTCAGTCATAGCGACGACAGTGACGTGAATGACCTCCCTTCTGTCTCTTAACGAAGACGAGGGATGAGATGTAGGTCCGAGGTTGAACTATTGTGTGTAGTCCGTGACAATGAACAATAACAGTGTAAACAGCCAAGAAGGTTCTTATAATGTTTTGCGCCTTACTTACAGGGACTTCACTTTCCAGGGAATAAGCTCACTCCCGCATATTGGTAATATGGTAATGTTCTGTAAAAATATGTATTACATTAACTGCTATAAAATGTACAAATATACATAGGTTTAAGAAGTCATGCTTCATAAAAAATAAATGTTGACTCGTTGGCATCTGTTTCTGTAGTGTCAATATTTATGCTTTCTGCAGCAAATCCTTATTTTGAGTAAATTTCGTATCAGATTCCGTACAGAGTAAGCTATCTGTCTGAGACACGGTAGTTCACCGATAAATTACAGAGGCCAGATGTTTCTAGTCCCTTTTCTGGGAGCTTCAATGATTTCATCGCTCAGGCTATCGCACATGTAGCCAAGATTGTTAAGGAGATAGACTCGTGATTGAGAGGTCTGCGGTTCATTCTTCCTAACTGATTTCTCTGTCCTCGCAACTGAAGAGGAACGCTAAACTAGACCTGGGCCTGGAATGTAGCCTCCCTAAATGTCCTTCCCAAATTATTTAATTTCATGTTTCACCTGTGGTGCCGTATGCAGTAAGAACGGGTAGTGACTGCATATTCTTCACCCAACATAGTGTCATATTTTGCGACATCTGTTTGTGAAATTCAAGAGTAGAGCAGTTGACTTAACAGTGACCACAAAACGTAACACTAAGTGTTGAAACTGAAATTTTATCCACAAATAGAAGAATGCAGTGCTGTTTATCTTGAAATGTCCTTACCTTTCGTCTAATAAAATGTTAGACATATACTTTTTTACTTAACCTTTTATTTTAAAAAGGCAATAATGAAGGTAAAGCTTGTAAAACTGACAGAAAACTCATAGTTTGTGGTTGCAACGCACTGTAATATTGCGATCACATTACTTACTATGATACTGAGGGGAAGTTATCTCGTATTAACACTGCTCACAGAATTGTAACGTGAAACCTACTTGAGCAAATGCTTATATTACCTGTGGAACTCCTGTATCCTAAGCCGTATAATTGTGTAATAATACTTAATGGAATAATTGCTTGAGTGACAGATGCACAATGGGCAGCGAGTAATTATCATCAGGCAATGCAAATGTAAGGCCCAGGTCCTGTTATGGTATCAGGGAAACATGCTAAATCCATAGTTCTCTTGGACGGCTCAAAGATCGCTTCCCCTGGAGACGGTGATGGGGCATGACTTTGGCAAGTCTTATTACTAAGAACGAAACTTTCATGCACTATAAAATTCCGAAATATACATGAATTCATGCACTATCAAATTATGAAACATGCACAATCAAAGAAAAAATAATACACTAAAATATGCACTATCATTTTTGTATCAGTTTCCTTACATCACTTCATTTTTTAGCACAGTTAAAAACTGACAACATTTGTACATTGTTTTCTGTGACGTTTCTGCGTCAGTCAATATGTTTTTTGCAGGCATCGCAAAGCGTTATGGGTGCAAACTTAAAGCAACACATTTGTCACAATGTCAGATCGAATTGTTCATTCGAGTATTCGCCACAATGAACCTTTCTCACTGAACACAAAAATCCCTAGTCGGGTTCGCATTTATCACCCTCTCCAGTTTCTTCTTTGCCACTACACCCACTTTGCCAGAGGCAGAATTGAGGATCTTTGAAATTACTCAACAATTGACACTGAATCTACCAGTGGCAGGTATGTGACTTCTAATTTTTTTATTGAAGAGGGTAGACTACAGAAATTGGTTAGAATGTAATTGAAATGTCGCACTCTAAAGGAAACTGACCAGGACGAACTGTGACAATGAGTCAACTGGGTGCGTTTCCCTGCTTTCGAAGATGAACTACTTTGCTCTACTCACATAACTAATTCGCGCTGGACTTGTGAAAGCACATCTCAATTCAAAAGAAGCCTGGAAACTGGCAATAAAATTTGGAAAATGGGAAATTATGCAAGGATATGCGTTTAAAGTGAGCAACACTACTAAAATAATTGCCACAAAAATCGAGAAGTTGAGGTGTTCACTGAAGCATTATAACATGCATTTAAAATTAATATAATGTATATTATATGCACAATAAAGCCAAAAATTCCTTATACATGCATTATGCATGTTTTTATCGCCATAAGTTCCAAAACATTCAAATAAAAAGTTCGGAAAAAGTACACGTATTTGGGACCGGAAAGTAATGAATTGGCTAAGTACTAAGTTTGAGCAATGTCATACGTTCCTATAAAACATGCATTTACATGAGTCTCTTCTCCAATAATTATTAGATTCACTTTTGCCACTGCAGTTGGTACTTGCTTATGAACTGGGCGTTTGGTTGTAATTTTACTTCTTGTATGATAACTTCATTAGTTTGCGGTCCATGCGAATGTAGTACCGTGTTGTGCTTATAAATCTCATTTCACTGCTCGTAATTCTGTTGATAACAGTACTTCTCATGGTCCATGTTTCACTTCTGTAACTCAGTAGAGGTTTAGCTACGGTTTTGTACATCCGTGGTGGTAGCGTGTCTCACCCAAGCAGTCCCGAGTTCGAATCTCAGTTAGCGTGAGTTATCTGGATAAAGTTTTTTTCCAGATTTTCCCTTATCCTCATAAGACAAATGTCGGGAAACTTAAAGCTCCATGGACCTCGGGCTCATTGGAGCATCATTTCACCCATTTCATTCATCGTCCCATATTGGAGGATGTTAATGCCCCCCCCCCCAAAAAAAAAAAAAAAAAAAAAGGAAGAAGAAGAAAATGAAGAAGAAAGGTTTTATACAGAAGTCTTGTGTGTCGGTGTACCAGGAAAGCCTTCATGATACTGCTAATGATTTGTTATCTTTACAGATTTTGGTAATTGTACCCGTTTCACAAAAATGTAAGATTATAACCAAGATACGTATAAGTCTATGACAACTTGCGGAGGGGGACTTAGCACCCAGACCAAAAGGTGATCTATTGTGCCTATGCGCCTGACGGAGAACCCCCGGGAGGATGGATGAGACGAATGGATACTAAATTTTCCCAGTTGGAATCACCACGGCGGTGGCTGGCTCAGCCCAGTTACTCTCCCACTCCTCGGGGGGGGGGGGGGCGGGGGGGGATTCCCCTCCTCTCTCAAATGGGAGCCCCGGAATCCAGTAGGTTCACCTTCCAATGCGGGGACGAGATTTCCAGAGCGCATCCTTTTACCCTGCAGTGCTGATGCCACAACGCTCGCCGACGCTTCCAACCTTTAAGGAAACCAAATGGCAGGGAAGGTGAAATGAAATGATTAACGTTATGAAAGGGAGGGACAGGAAATTCGGAGGATATGGATATCCTTCCCAGTATTCGCCTGCCGACCCGGTTAAACCACCAACAAAACCATGGGTCAGGTAGTTCGGCCACGGGAGTCAAACCCGCGGCCCCCGGATGTGAGCCACCGACGACACCACCTGAGTTCAGTATAATCAAGATACGCAAATAGTCTCTTAGACAATAGTACTCTCCCCCTCTCCCGCTCTCTCGCTCTCTCCCTCTTTACTTGATTACGATTTACATAAAAACTGCCCGTCGTGAAAGAGAGAGGTAGTATTATCTCGCATTTAAGAGAAAACCTTTCCTAAGTTCCCACTTCTGAATTTTCTTTGGTGACTCCAAAAATCCTTAGATTGTTAAACACCAATTTTAGTATCATCATCATTTACAAAGTATATGATCCCCTAAAGTTGTGAATATATACACTTCCTTAGAAAGTAAAAGCTGATAGAGCAAACTTAATGTAGAATGCGTTATGCGAAAAACACATGGACTGTTAAAATCAGCAACATGCTTAAGTAGGTGTGCGTAAAATCCAAACTTACGAAGAGCTTACGACTGAAATTTCAGTTGAGTGTAAACAGCTTAAACAGGGTGTTTTGAGACGTAGTGGTATTTAAGTACCTCTAATACTTAGAGCAACTAAGTGGCCTAAAGTTCCTAAGCTACCAGAAAGACGTGAAAGTTAATCAAGTTGTGATCAATATTGGGAAAACGTGTCAGGTTATCATTGCTACTACAGCGTTGCAAAGCTGATCCCCTCGGGGAAACAACCTCTAACTAAACTCCAAGCTACCATTGCATAACATTCTTAAACAGGAGTAGAATATACACTACCAGGCTGTAGTATTTATTGAGTTAGACTGCACTTGTGGTCTGGAAGACTTCTGGAAGGTTTTTGTTTACAGACACTCTTTAAGTGTTATGGGTCTCAGTGACCCGTTCTTCAGGGTGTTAATGAACTACACTGACATAACTTGAGATTTTAGATCTGACTGATATAAGTAATTTGAGAAAGACAATGTTAGTCCGCGGTTATTACTTATTGGTTTCTGTTATGGGCCGAGTCTTGTTGGCTATTTAATAAATTAAAAATTATGCCGATGTTTCGTCTCAAAACTATGTTTGGCTTCTTCAATGGGCGACTGCAAGAATGCCATCTAATTAGTCACTGCCTACTCTGATTGGCCTCCCACTTATAATCCTATTGGTTCGTTCTCCTCCAATAGAAAGTTGACCTGCTAATAGGGTCTTCCATATCATGTTGAGTAGTTTGCCTGTATCACGGTTCAGACTGCTCTTTTATTTAAATATTTCTATGCTTTTCCTCGCTATTCATTGTGAGAAGTAGTCACCGATGCATATTGCGCGATGGCAGGTTTTTCTGGTTGTATCTAATTTTTAATTTCCTAAATAGTAAACAATACGCGGCGCATAACGGAAGCCAGAAAGCAATGGACAAAGGCCATGGGAGTCTACGTAATCATATAATGTGGTTATGTAGTGTTTAACATATAACACCAGATGCTGATAAGTCGCTGTTAAAGCAAAGTTGGGGGCTTAGAATCTCATTAAAACAGCTGCCCGGGTGTAGAAATATCCATTTTCAGCAGTTAGTTATCAACGTTCTCAAGATTTATGCCCCAAAGATCTCTCAAATCTCGGACTAATCACCTGACAGTGCGACACTGAACAACAATTAGCTACCCAAAGTTTGACATTACTTCTTATCCTGGGTCGATGTCTTTGAGAATTAAATCTGTTTTTGTCGAGGATAGTTTTATATTCTGAAGATTATAAGAAAGCAGTGAATTTGCTGCACTATACAAGCATGTTTCTTCAGTACTTAGTACCTGGGCGACCAAGTTTCGCTCGGCATTTTTCGCCTCTGTTTTTGTGAAATCTTGTTTTTTGTAGGAGAAGATACTTATTTAGATAAACTCAAAGTCAAAACGTTAACTAAATAACAATTTTAGTCGCAATTGTGAAGAGTCATTTCCGAGATACAAATATGTCATAAACATCATCATTTCAGCTGTAAAACGCCTACTGCTGAACGCAGGCCTCCCCCATAGATATCCACCCAGTTTTATGTTTTCGTTGAGCATTTGTTCCATTATGGAGTCCAGTTCTTTGGTGCTGCGATTGACTCCAGGGCATTAACACATTCGCCAAGGTCCTTTATCTTTCCGTCCAGTTCTTCCATGGCTTCCTTTACTCTGGCCAGTCGCTCGTTAGTATTCTCCAATAGATCTACCTTCATATTACACATTCCCGTCTTCTTCTTTTCTGTTTCGGAGTTTACATTTTCAGTTTGGCTTCCATTTTTGTTTTCATTTTGTCCATCTTTGTTCCTATATTTTCTATTCCGTAGTTTACATTTTTCCAATTCGGTTTTCATATTTGTTTTCTCTGCCGCATTCCAGAATTCATTTCATTTCCCATTATGTACATCTTGGTTAAAATTTATTTCATCAACTGTTCCATACCGTGCTTTTCGGCGCACTCCAGACATCAATTGTGATTACTTTTTTAAAATATTTCTTTACTTTTTATTAAAACATCGGAGCAACACTAAGCAAAAGGACTGTTGAACAATAACAAATACTACAGGAAGAAAAGCTGATTGATAAAGCCATGTGAATTTACTACGCATTTCTGTTTCAATCATATAGAAAATTGTATGAATTGTTCGTAATTGTTCGCTGAAACGGGAGTAGTGAAAGAAATGTGATTGTGTTTAGTAAAATAAAAATGAGTAGAAAAACTGTGTGCATGTTATACGTTGCACTTATATTTTAAGTGCATGGAAAAATGTATGTTTGTAGAAGAGTGAGTAGAGAAAGAGATATGAATGTGTTGCCTAAAAGTGAGAGGCGAAAACAGTGTGAATGTAATAGCATTTATATTTCAAACATATAGAACATGGTAGGACTTATTTTAAATGTGCGGATAAGAATGTTTTTTGGTGCAAATCCACGTTTTTATGGAAAATTGTTTATAGAAGAGTGAGTAGAGAAAGAGATGTGAATGTGTTACCTAAATGTGAGTAGAGAAAACGCTGTGAATGTAACATGCATGTATACAACAATTTAATCAAATCTTTAGAGCTATTTCTGAAATACCGTGAGTATATACAAGAATTGCACCGTAGAGGCGGGAATAAAAAATGTTATTTTTTTATGTAAAATCGCGTTTTTTCGGGAATTACACCTATACAGCTGAACTTAAAAAGCAAAACCCTATCTGATTACAAAATTTGATCGAAATCGTTAGAGCCGTTTCCAAGTTGCGCGGAATAAATAAATAAATAAATAATAAATAAATAAATAAATAAATAAATAAATAAATAAATAAATAAATAAATAAATAAATAAATAGATAGATAGACAGACAGACAGACAGACAGACAGACAGACAGACAGACAGACAGACAGACAGACAGACAGACAGACAGACAGACAGACAGACAGACAGACAGACAGACAGACAGATAGATAGATAAACAAATAAACAAATAAACAAAGAAACAAACAAACAAAGAAACAAAGAAACAAAGAAACAAAGAAACAAACAAACCAACAAACCAACAAACCAACAAACCAACAAACCAACAAACCAACCAACCAACAAACAAACAAACAAGCAAACAAACAAACAAATAAATAAATAATTATATATATATTGATATATGTATATACAAGAATTGCTCGTTTAAATATATAAGATGTTGACAATTTCAATTCTCAGTAACAGTTTATTATATTTTGTGGGTATATTGATATGCTTATTTGCAGTACCCAATACTGCCATCAGAGTTGTGTATATTCATCATTAGAATCCCTTGTTGTGCATCGTGTATTTTCCAAGAATTTCATAATGATCATATTCTGAGCACTTGATAACGAGGTCCTTTATTAAGTATAGAAACTCCAATAATAGCTATTTGAAGGGAAGTACAAACAAGATGGATCGTTGTATCAAAGAAATCTGCAAGTTCACCGGAACAAGCTGCAACTTTTTTACTTCCTCTACTACGTATGGTAGGTAGAGGAAGTATTGTATTCCACCCAAAAATTCGATGTCGAGATTTCGCTGGAAATATATGTTTTGAGGCCCCTTGAGTAAAAAAGCATCTTTAGAAAAAAGTGTGTGTGTGTGTGTGTGTGTGTGTGTGTGTGTGTGTGTGTGTGTGTGTGTGAGTGTGTGTGTGTGTGTGTGTGTGTGTGAGTGTGTGAGTGTGTGTGTGTTTGTGTGTGTGTGTGTGTGAGTGTGTGTGTGTGTGTGTGTGTGTGTGTGTGTGTGTGTGTGTGTGTGTGTGTGTGTGTGTGTGTGTGTGTGTGTGTGTGTGTGTGTGTGTGAGTGAGTGCGCGCGTGCGCGTCTGTCCGCATATGGACAGTATAACTCTAAAACGAAAAGTCGGTGAAAAACAAGGTTGGCATTTAAGTTTAATATCTTTCAAGGATGCGACACGAAGATTTTGAAGAAAATTCTTCCACCCTAAACTACCCTTTACATGGAAAATTTAAAAAAATTTTTAATGTTCTCGAAAGTGGCTCTGACTATTTTGATTAAAATGTATGAGGTATTTTTAAGGGAAACGAGATATATATTTTGAATTTTCTGCATGTAGCCTATGTAGTCCTGTTTACTCTGGATGACTTTTGCATAACTGGTAAACTGTAAGAAATAGACAAAATCTTACTATACAAAGATGTAGATCTTGCTTAAGCACAGAGTTCATGTCCAAATACATTTTTTTTCGTGGAGTGAACCATTTCGGATATATTCCTTGTTTTTTGTGTGAGTTTTGGAAAACTTAAACTTTCGTCAATTGGAAAATCATGATTCGTTTTCTTTATATCTTAGCCGTGCAAAGAGAAGGAATTTAAAAGCTTTAAAAGATTTGACTATCACTCAGCCCACTGTATTCCCATATCCCCTTTGTACCAACAAGAATATAAACAATAAGATAATTTCTGAAAACGTTTATCTCGACTAACAGGAAGAAGATATAGCAATATGAGTTTGTAAGGATGGTTAATACAAGAGTAGAAAAAGTCATGTGAGTGTAACACATCAGACTATTTAAAAATAAAACTTAGGTACCAGTAGAGGCAAAGTGGCATACGGTTTGAAAGGTCATAGAATGGTGGATACACCACCCAAGAATACTTTTAGGTATGTAGCATTATTAAAGCAAAGCTAGATGGTCGAGATAAGCATTTGTATATGCATAGGCTTGACGAAAAACTTAAAACTTCATTAAGGTAGTGCAGAACAAGAGTCCAGAAAATTATTGGTTTCCATTAGAATCCAATAGACAAGGAACCCAATCCTTGGAAAATGCACAGTCTATTGAAAGGTAAATAATTTGACGTGGAATTTTGTAATTAAGATACAGCCTCTCACTTCACCAGGGATAGCGTTACCACATGTACAGGAGAGGGAAATGCGATAGGATTTATAAAGGAGTGATTACCTGTACGGAACATGCAAGTTAATATTATAGCAGACACAACATTTAATGGCGGATGATAGCTGACTATCATCTATTCTCTTTCCTGTTGTGCAAATAATCTATGTGGGTGTAAATGATATTTATATCATCCGTTTTACACGTGATTTCACACCGTGTTTAACAATACCACATTATATGGCGTGGAAAATATTGTAACAAAGTGACAATTCGACACATCCCGCTCCTGACCGCAGTGTGACTATTACATTTCTGCCACTTAATTTTCTTCTAAGTGAATTCACAACAACGTACTTCTCTTTTGCTGACGTTAACACAGTCTACAGCTTTTCGTGATGTTACAACTCACAACTGCTCTCTCCTTGTAACCTTAACTCACACCTTTCTGTCTTCACTTCCTGTGTCTTTCAAACACCTGACTTTGACGACGCAATCACTCGACACTCATTAACAGTTTCCATATTTTCCTTTCCACGCGACTGTACAGACGCCACTGACTCTCTCTCTCTCAAACACACACACGCGCGCGCGCGCACTACAACTAAAAACTCATTGCTGCGACGACTCATGCCTGTAACTAACCAGTCGCCTCGCCTCCTTATATAGCTAGAACGACCCAATACAGATCCCTCTAGAACTTCAAAAAATATGTCGGCCGCTGGACGCTTCGCGAATAATCTCGAAAACCTTTTGTGTTGACGCTCTGATTGTTCTCAGTGTTCACAAAGGTCGCGCGTGGTAGCCTGACCTTGAACGTCTTTGATGCACTGTGGTGTGAGACAGCCCAGCCTCGAGCCTTTGTTTTGTTGCCGCTGCCGTTGGCCGGCGGCATAATATTTACATAACATCCTTTTATGTAACTGGGTTAGTGGAACTGCATATTAATGGTGCTTAGTTTTATTGGGTATATACAGTAAATGAATTAAATAATACATGAAAAATCTTGAAATAAAATTAATTTCCGTATTACTTAATTCTGTACAGATAGTGCGCCCATAGAACACCTCCGCGCGTCAATGAAGATTACTCCTGAAGAAGTGAGTAACTCTTGAGATCATTGGTCTTTCACCCGCGAAGGAATATCTACAGCGAATGCTTCTGAAAAGAAAAAGGTATGACTTATTTTTGATAATCAGCTTTGCAAACTTTGAGTGAAGCTTAGTGTCTTTAAGGAAAAAATAAGATTACACTACAATGATCTGTTAAGCCCCCATTTGGTGCGCGCCTTGGTAGAACGCCGATAGTCGCACGGGGCCTAGTAGACCCTTGCTATATTTTTGTGCTTATATGCTTGCATTTATTTGTTTAATTGTATTTTTCCTTTATTCCCATGTGTAACTTCATTTAGCTTAAATATGCATTATTTTATTAGCATTATCTTCGTAGATAGATCAAAGATAAATAAAACGTAGTATGAGTGCTCTATACATTATAATTTGTACTGCTCTACATGGAAAGATAATAAATTGCGATGTTCAGGTGTGCAACTTGTAATTTGATGTGTGCTGTCAACAAAAACATAAACAACAATAATAATAGTAACAATAGTAATAGTAATAATTAGAATAATATCGTTGACAAAACTATGAACACAGAATGTCCTACAAAACACAAGTTATTAGGACATATATTGCTTTAATCCTCTTCTTTATGATCAGTTTATAAATCTAAAGATCTCATTTTCAGTTTATCTTCAGAATTGGAATCATGTGATTAATACAATTTGACATACACGGATAGGATAAGATATCATAACAACGTAGATGATGCTCTTCTTCCAAATTCCTGGAATTTTGTAAATCATAGCTCTTATTCATGTTTTTGAGAAGTATTAACATGTACTTGCAATCACAAAGATATATTGCACAACTGACAAGGAAAAAACATGTCTCCCAGGCCCTTAGCAACCACTGCAGGCTTTAGGACTTACGCATTTGCATACTCCATTCATTTCTATAAATGCAGTACTCACTTTAAGCGTTCCGTGATAATTTTATCTTCAAATTTTCTGATTAATTGTAGCAGCTTTTGAAAAGGTGTTCATTTTATTATGTTATCACTTGTTGCGTCAAGCGTTAGGCCTAAGGTTCATTGTGGTTCTTCCGAAATCAGTGGACCACAAATTCGCTTAATGGCCGGACTCCACACTGATGTTACTGATGTATCCATTAGATGTTAATGCTTGCCGTAGGAAGCTTTCTTTATTTTTGTGCTTTAATGGATTTTCGCTGTTGTTGTTTCCAAGACCACCCTCCGTTTATACTTTCCACCCATCTACCTATTTCTCCGTCAAAATATATCTGCGTTAGGAAAAGAATATTTCCCCATTTGTTTTCCATAGAGCAAGGATAACTGCTGCCGATTTGTTACCCTGACAAGGCGCGACTAAAATACCATGAAACGCCATTATTCTGCATTTCCTCATTTCAACAACTGAAGCGGCATATTTGATGTTTCAAACTATCGTATATTAAATGAAAACAAATCTGATGTAGTGCACTCACATAACTTTCTCTACTCTAGTACTAACCATTCTTAGAAACACTTATTCCTTTATCCTCTTCGTATTAGTTGAGATAAACGTTTGCAGACATTATCTTATTATCTTCTTGTAGGTACAAGGAGAATATGGGACTACAGTAGAATTTGAGCGATAGTCAAACCATTTAAAGCTTTCAAATTCCTTCTCTTGCACGGTTAAGACACAAAAAATGAATAACGATGTTCCATTTCACAGAAGTATAAGTTATCAAAAAATCACAGAAATAACAAGGAATATCTCCGAAATTGTTCATTCTAACACGAAAAAAAAAAAAAAAAAAAAAAAAGAAAGAAAAAATGGACAAATTGTGTTTTAGCAAGATCTATATTTTTGTATAGTAAGATTTGGTCTATCTCTTACGGTTTACCAGCTATGCAAAAGTCATCGAGAGTAGATAGAACTTCGTGGCCTATAGTCAGAAAATGCAAGATATACATGTCATTTGTCATAAAATTATCTCAAATATATCGCATTTTAAACAAAATCGTTAGTCATTTTCAGGTAAATCAACATTTTCCATGTAAAGGGTGTTTTAGAGTGGAGAAATTTTCTTCACAATCTTCGTGTCGCATCCTTGAAATGCATTAAACTTAAATACAAACTTTGGTTTTTAACTGGCTTTTTGTTCCACAGACAGACGCGCACACACACACACACGCACACGCACGCACGCACATACACACACTCACGCACGCACACAGACACACACATGAACCTTTTTGTAAAATAGTTTCTCTTTTGATTCAGTGGGGATATATTTTCTGTGAAATCTCGATATCGAATTTTTGAGTGGAATACGATACTTTCTCTATTTTACTATATGTAGTAGAGAAAGAAAAAGGATATCGGAACCTTTAGTCCAAAGACAGCAATGTTACTATTGAGAGCTAAAGTTCTTGCAATACTAAGATAGGACATAGAATCCATCTGGCCACGTTTAACAACAAACAATGTATCCAGGCTAGAAAGGGTGAAAGTGAACTATACAAAGAAAGTAATAGGAGTATAGAAAATGACAGGTTCATGACTCGTATATCTCCTGACGAAAACCTCAGGTTAGGCGCATCTCTGTCCAGCATCTGCCGGAAAAACTGCTGGCAACACTGACAGATAAAACAGTACAACTACAGGAGCCATGCTAGACAGTTCATGCACAAAGGCAAACTTCCAAATGAAATTCAACACATTACAAGATTGGCAGTCCACGCATTTCATCATCTTATGTGCAAAACCACACTCTTGCATGAATGTTTACTATGTGAAAAACCCCGCGGTCGGTACTACACAGAACACTGTACAAAGCAAATCTGATGTGTTGCACTCACATGACTTTCTCTACTCTTGTAGTACGCATTTTTACAAACTCTTATTCCTGTATCTTCTTAGTGTTAGTTGAGATAAACATTTGCAGAAATTTTATATATTTTTATTTTTTGTAGGTGCAAGGGGAATATGGGAATACAGTAGAATTTTAGCGACAGTCAAATCCTTTAAACCTTTCATATTCCGTTCTCTTGCACGGTTAATATATAAGAAAATGAATAACGATGTTCTATTTGACAGAAGTGTGAATTCTCCAAAACTCACACACATAACAAGGAATATCCCCGAAATGGATCACTGTACAAAAAAGAAGTTATTTAGACATAAAGTGGGTATTTTAGCAAGATCCAAATTTTTTGTATAGTAAGTTTTGGTCTATCTCTTACGGTTTGCCAGTTATGCAAAAGTCTTCCAGAGTAAATAGGACTACATGGGCTATAGCCAGAAAATTCAAGATATACATTTGATTTGTCATAAAAATATCTCAAACATGACACTTTAATCAAAATAATTAGAGCCATTTTCAAGAAAATAAAGATTTTCGAAAAACTGTCCATACAAGGGGTATTTTCGGGTGGAGGAATTTTCTTCAAAATCTTCATGTTGCTTCCTTGAAAGACATTAAACTTAAATACCAACTTTGGTTTTTTTCGACTTTTTGTTTTTGAGTTGTGCTGTCCACAGACTGACAGACACACACACACGCACACACACGCGGACTTTTTTCTAAAAATGCTTTTTTTTTGGATTCAGTGGGCCCCAAAATATATATTTCCGGTAAATCTCGACATCGTATTTTTGTGTGGAATGCAATACGTAGTAGAGAAAGTAAAAATAAAAGTAATAAATGAACAAATAAAATTAAAAACTAAACAAAGGCAACATGTGAATATGCAAACATGTAAACCATCAATGTATCCAGGTATTGCTATTTGGCCCCAATTTTTAAATTTTCCATAACTCACTCTTCTGTTTGATATTTTATTTCATATCTTCCAGTGTGTGAGTTCTTCCGTATAAATTATTACCTAATTTACTACAGAAATAAAATTTGCAGAGGAAATGATCCGCTTTCTGCAGCTTCTATGTATGTATTTGTGAAACAAATGACAAGTAATACAGACTGGGCACAAGGTAGCAGCACTTTTCATAATCTGTGGAATACATGATGTCGGGGAAAGTCTGCTAAATGATTTGTTGTGGTACATTACGCAGTTGCTTGGACATTTTTAGGGATACTGGGGCTGAAAAATGACCAAATAATTATCAAATTAAAGATTCTTAAGTTTATGCATATAAATGTTCCTCAAACGTTCAGTCATCGGTTGGCAGTGAAATTTTTTTGATTCAGTCATTTTTAAAGATCTAGCGCCAGATTGAAATGCCACGTGTGCTATATTTAAATGCCCTTTTTCTGCTTAAATTTTGGGCAGTATTTGAAGAAAATGTGGCCCGAAAAGGGCTAGAAAAACAACTAAATTGAGCGGAAAGAAGTGGCTCAGCGGCATTTCGCCGGAAAGGGAAAGCCGTGAATCTGAGAATAATAGATCAAAGAGACAAGGTGTAACAAATAGGTAAACTAACTGATGATCATGGTGCATATGTGTACAAAAATAAGTTTTTATCGATTTTACATTTTAATACTGTATCTGTTGCATGCCGCGGAGGTCTGGTACGGGATGCACTCAGCCTCGTTACATCCCGGGGGAACCAATCGAGGAGCTAATTGAATAAAGAAGTAGCGGCCCCAGATCGTGAACACCGCATAAGCGGTCGGGAAGCATCGGAGCGCTGACCACGTACCACCGTCCAGCAGAGGTGGAGAACGCAGCGGCTGAGCGATAGGGCTGTCGCATCACGTGGTTGTTTCTTTTTTTTTTCCTTTTTTTTTGCGGTATTTGCTCCATGTGCTATCCTCCTAAACATTTTCGAGCACTTGTTGCGCTTATGTAACTTCAACTTCAGTCTTTCCTTTCAAAATCTGAAAATTTGTTTAGTTTTAACAGAAATTAAATACACAAAAGAAGTTTAAAAACATTTTCAATGTCCACCAAAGCAGAGAAACTAACTACTTGAAAAGTAATTATTTTTTCTTCCTGACAGAGATGGATAGTATTTGTTGGGCAATTCAAGTTTATAAAATAACAAAACTATTATGTCTTAGTTTTTGATCGCATGAAATAATAAGTTATTTTTACATTAGAAATAAATTATATAATGAATTCCCTGAAAACTATAAAACAGGTTGTGCTGGAACTTTGTGTGGTAGTTCATAACATAAACACCCTTAAGTGTGAAAACTGTTTATTTCATTGCTATAAAAATAGGTATAGGAAATTAAAATTTCAGCGCCAGAGCACCTTAAAATAAGGGAATCAGAATGAGTCGTATATTCCGTACCTTGTTCTATAACAGTGCTATTTCGCTTTCATTACATTGGTGCAAACAAGCTGTATAACAAATGCTTCTTTTTTAACAAACACTAGGGCATAAGCACACAATTCTAGGAAAACTGACAATTAGTACCCAACATTACATCCGCCCTTAAACGCATCCACACGCGCGTACATAAGCACCCACTCTCTCGCTCACTCATTTTCCTACAAATCCAGAGGGAGATTTTATTAAAACTTGTGCTTCTCTGAAAAGGGCGAACGTTGGGTCGGAAAACTTATACGGAAATAGGGGGAAAAAAAAAAAGAAAAGTAGGTAAGAAATTAACTAACGGAGAAAACCTTATAGATAGGCCTGGCAAACCATGCTTTTGAGATGTCTTCTATCGCTGAACAGGTCCCTTTTGTCATTAGTAAGCACTTGTTTGAATTATCATTTATTTATGCCAACAAACATATTGTTGGTGTTTTTAAACACACAAACCGTGTGTGGGCAATGTTTAAGAGGCAGAATCGGAACTGAAAAGTTCAGTGCCACAGCTGGGATCTGAACCACAGACCCTCCACTTACCGGCAAGGTGCTCTAACCATTAAGCTACTGTGACAATCTGCCAGAATAACATTGAATTCTCCAGCCGATTTGTATTTTTCTCCCGGTAAATCACAAAGGCAGTCTCACATCAGAAGCAATTACCCCAATGGCGGCTTACTAATGTAAGTAATCCCGAATAACTTAAGTGCATTTCCGGATTTTATTTTAAAATATGTGGAAGTAATCTTGTTAATACCTACAAGCTTTTGTTTCAAATATGTAAGGTTTATTATTCAAAATAGTGTCTATATTTTCGCATAAAATATCGGGCAATTATTTTTGCTTATTGAGGAATTCTATATTAAAACAACTGGATTAATGTATGCATAAATAAAAATTGTGGTGTGGTGCACTAATATTACTTTCTCTTCTTAAAGATGAATAACAAGTTTCTATTTGAGAGAAGTATAAGCATTGCAAAACTCACAAAAATAACAAGAAATATTTCCGAAATGGCTCCCTCTACAAAAACGGTTTACATGTTATGCAAAAGGCATTAGGAGTAACCAGGACTACATGGGTTATGACAAGAAAATTCAGAATATACATCTAATTTGACATAAAATATCTTAAACATATGGCATTTTAATCAAAACTTTTAGAGCCATCTTTTAAAAACGAATTAAAAGTTTGAAAACTTTTCTAGGTAAAGGGTAGTTTCTTTCTTTCCCTGATTACCCTCCCCTTATGTAGGACTTACACCCCCTGGGACTTGCAAGCCAGTGCTTAGGGTCAGACGCCTGTCGGGGAGCAGAGAGACCTCTTGACCGGAAAGTGAAGACCTGGAAGCGGGTGGTCAGCCAAGCACCAGGTATGATAGTGAGGAAGAGGATGGTATGAAATGCAGGCAAAATCGATGACTGGAAAGGTGATAATGGAGCAATTTGTGGAATGAATGGCGGCGGAAAACCGGAGAACCCGGAGAAAACCCGCCTAGACGCCACTTCGTCCACCACGAATACCACATGCGCGATCGCCTAGGTGGTAGGCGAGTGGTCTAACCACTCAGCCACGGCATCGCCATTATACTTCCAGACTCAGGGAAGGATGAGGAATAATCTTGGGTGGAGAAAAATTCCTAGCCCCCTGCCAGGAATCGAATCCGGGACCCCGTGTACAACAGGCAGATGCTCTACCAACTGCATTACGGGGCCAGCCAAAGGGTAGCTTAGGGTGCAGAAATTTTCTTCAAAATCTTCGTGTTACATCCTTAAAACATATTAAACCTAAATAACAAATTTGGTTTCTAACCGACTATTCATTCACACAGGCAGAACTACACACACACGCACGCACGCACGCACGCACGCACCCACCCACCCACCCCCCCACACACACATGCACGCACCCACCCACCCCCCCCACCCCCCCCCCCCCACACACACACACTCACACACACACACACACACACACACACACACACAAACACGGTCCTTAAAGCATATATTTCCAGTGAAATCTTGACATCGAATTTTTGGGCGGAATACAATACTTTCCCTACGTACTCTTATGTAATAGAGAAACTAAAAAGTGAGTACTTTTGGCAGTCGCACCCCTTAAAAAGTACGGATTCCTGAGCACCAAGGACTGTCTTTTGCTGGGAAAACCTTCATCTGAGCCAAAGAAACAATATAGTTTCGAAATTCATTGCGATAATCAACTCGAAATAGAAGATATACATACTGCATTTGCGTGTAATGGACTGTACTCGGAAAGTACGCGTTGGATTGGTCCCATCATGTGACTGGTCATTGAATTATCCGTTCTTTTTGCCACATTAAACTGTCGTTAAATACGCGCTGCTTTCATTACTGAAAATACACATAAGTGTTTTTCCTGCTAAAATCAACACTGTGCTAATTGGAAATTCTGTAAGATCTCATGGTTTAATAAAGGCACTTAAATATATTTACAGTAGTAATTATATTTGTCTATTTTCAATTAACAATATATTATAAATAATTCCTTCAGTGAAGAGTGACCTTTTAAAAGTGGTTGAAACAGTTAAATACAGACAGGTAATGTTCTGTTCATTTTCTGCACAATAAAATGGGTCATATTTGTACAATAGAATCTAAACTGCGTTGCAACTACGTACTATAAAACAAAAGCCTAACAGAATGAATATTTACTTTTGAGGATTTGTATGTAAAAAGGAAGGAATTATAAGTGATACTTCATTTTATTTATGTCTGAACATACTGAATATGATTGCCATTTACTGCATAATTGTTGAACACTGCAATGTTTATACAGGGTGGTAGATACTGTTTCAGCCACACATTAACCAGGGATTCCTCATGATGAGTGTAACAAATATGTGCAATACAATTATTGCCAATAAAGTTCCGTGTCACCGAAGAAAAAGTGTGTCAAATATTTGGAATATTTTGAGCCTTCTAGCCTCTTGACGAATGAATATAGACGGTTTATTATTTTACTGTCACGCACGTATTGTGTAAACAAAGCTGTAATGTCTTTATTTTAATTTGAATCAGTTTACTCACAATTTAAGGCTAACGTGACTTTGCCGAGTTCCTTTTAGAAAATAAACTTTGCTTGACATTTCAACATTAAATTCATTCAAAATCAAGGTAGAAATGCACTACAGCTTTGTTAACACGATGTTTACGTGACAGTTATTTAAATAATTAACTATTTATACCCATTCGTCTAAAAGCTAGATGGCTTTAAGGGACACTCGGAGTGAAATTTGAAAGTTCCACATTTTTTGATAGATTTTCTGAAAATTTTACAGTGTTTGTATTTATATAAGAATAGGAGGTACACCAAATTTCATTAAAATTGGATAATTCGTTTGTGATATATAAATTATTTTATGAATTTAATAGGCACATTTTCAAAATAGAGCTCGCGTCTATTGACTTTTCAAAATTCATTTATATTGGCGGAACTGATACTCTAAAACATGGGTAACAATTGTATGAAGAGATATTTCAAATACTTTTGCTGATTATGCTTTACATATTTTTTTAATAACAAAGACAATTTAATCTTAAAAATTATTGATTTTTTTCATATAGAAAAAAAAGTTTTTGGAATTCATGTAAGTGATAACATCAATATTGAATCATAGTTTTGTTTAGCTGCTATCTATGAATACTTTTGGAAATTTTCATTGAATTTGAAGCAAAACTCAGGCTCGACCTTCTTTTGGAATGTGCATAAATGTAGTTTTGAGAAAAACAGGCTTTTATATAGGAGCATCCTGTGTACGTTAAGGGAAGAGCACTATTTGAAAGGGCTGTAATGACCACATGGAGTGGGGGATATGAAAAATGTTAGCTGATCGAAATGCACAGGTGTTCCAGGAACATTTTAAGGTAAAAAGACAATTTTCGACTTTTTGACAATTTTGACCAAAATTTCACTCCCAGTGTCCCTTAAATATTTTACACAAATTACTTTTTTTTCTGCGAAATAGTTCTCTATTGACACTAATTATATTGCACCTATTTGTTACACTCATAATGTAGAATCTCTGGATGGCCAAAGGGTATATTCATATTCCAACCACAAACCAGTATGAATCCAAAACCGGCTTCAGGACTTTGTGAACACATTCTTAAAACGCGCTTTCATACAAACCCTGTGTAGTGCAAGAAGTGAATTTTTATATGCCACACTGAGTGCGAAAAGAGAGATGTGCAGAAAACTTTACAGTACAAAGTCAGTAGCAAAATACGCATTTTTGGGTTCAGGAACAAGCTCCCTTACTACGCTTTATACAGCAACGTTAAGTCCATCATGTTAGAGCAGGAATGTCCAACCTTCTCTCTTTGGAGATGCTTACGTAATGAGCGGCTCTACCCCTCTCTACTCCTTCAGTCGGAGGGACAGACAGTGTGCATCCAGTGACGGACACAAACAGGCCGTTTCCAAGTCATAGCTTGAATTTTCATGGAATGTCCTCAGAAGACCTTTCTTCATTCTGGATGATTTTTCGCATAAGTGGTAAACGATAAGAGGCAGATAAAAGCTTACTGAATAAAAATGTGGATCTCATTATAACACACAATTGAGGCCAAATACGTTCCTTTTTGAGTGAACCATTTCCGAGGTTATTCGAGAACGGAACTTAAAAGGCATCCCGTAGCAACCAGCTCTTAAAGCATTTCTCTATCGTTTAAAGTTTCCTCTAGTTCCATATTCCCCTTGCACTACAAGAAAATTAGCAACTAGATAATTTCTGAGAATGCTTATGTTGATTAAAATGTAGTATATAGAGAAATAAGCATTTGCAAGAATAATGTATATAAGGGCGAATATAGCTCTACATATATTTGCGAACTACGTTTCTCCAAATTTAACTGTATTGAAAGTCTATACGCAATGTTACGCGACGATCACTTGGTGGATCTTCTAAGTCGATGCACTTCAACTTTGTCGCCAAATATTGATAGACTTCTTAAAAAACGTAAGCAGTGCCAAAGAAGTCACTAATAAACAGATGTTTATTGCATAAGTTTTGAAAGTGCTGTCGTAAACTTAACGCAAGGTACACCTGTAGAAAGAGAGAGAGAGAGAGAGACAGAAGAGTCATGTCTGGAGCTACTCCACGAGTACCAAATAAGTTGCAGCTTTGACAAAGTAGTTATGTCTGACTGTGTACATATGTAAGCACGTATATACGTATGTATGCGTTCTAGACTTGACTCAGTTTTTTATCCACGGGGGTACATGTAACAAACCCGTCGCTGCAACACAATGCACGACTGGGGGTCAAAGAGTGACAAAGTCCGCATAAAGTGGAAGGTGGTAAACACAACCTCCCCTCTTTCGCAAATGTTTGATATCGCTGTGTTAGTCTCCGACTGTGTAAAAAGGTTTATAGTGCGTTATACCGGATTTATTGTCGGGTAAAATTCATAATTTTGTAAGGAGAATATAAGGTGGTGGATAAATGAGCCAATGAATAACTTACGGAACTTAAAATCAACTCATAATACGACTAAGCCCAAGTTAAAGTCACTAACAGTCACAAGTAATATTATCAGACATCTGATCTGACTGATTACATATATATATTTAAATACTATATTGCAAATATTTTCTCTGCCAAGTGAGTTTAAAAAAAAAGTTTTCGATTTTCTCTTGTAGCAGAAAACCTGTTTATCTTCTCAAATAAGTTTCACTTTGTTTTAACATCATTAAATAAGCTTTTTTCTTGAAAAATATATTAATTATTAACAGAAAAATTATTAAAAACACAGTTGTCAAATTGAAATGGAGTGCTATTTCGATTGTTATTCGATTGTACTGTGTAACAGCCTTTCAGCAAGTTATGCGACGCAATTGGCGAACTGACTAAACAAAAGAATGACCAGGTGTATGATAATTTAATGCCCCTACGTATGAACTGGACCGCCTCCGTAGCACAGTGGTAGTGGGCCTACCTCTAGCGCGGGGGACCCGGGTTCGGTTCCTGGTACCGGAGTGGGGATTTTTCTCCCACTGGAAGGTCTGGCACGGGCCTCGTAGTTCCCGGAGGGGCCAATGCAGGAGCCACTTGATAAAGAAGTAGCGAGGGAGGGCTCCGGGCGCTGACCACGTCCCACTCTCCAGTACTGCACCCCACTCATGATGCCTGTAGTGGGCCGAGGTGGAGGACGCAGTGGTCGAGCGGTAAGCCTTAGCCCGTCTCCATCTGGTTGTGTTTTCAAAGAGAGTAGTAAAGAATACTTATTTTATATTTCTGATATTTATAACAATGGCTCGTGGCAAGATATTAAGAAGAGCAGGAAAATAATTGGCAATATCCTTGCTTTTATGAAGCAAGAAGCAGAGATGTAGTTAAATGAACGATATGGTGCAGTCTCTAAGTGACGTAGGAATATTTATTATTGACTATTCCATGCACTTCTCCAGCATGCAGTCGCATCATTAAAAAGTTTCACATGTCTAGATTTGTTACGCCAATTATAGTTTAAGCATCGTTGTAAAGAATACCACTAATGCAAGGTTTGTCTGCAATTTAGTTGTGTTGAGCTATCGCAGACGTTACTATGCAGGTAGAGAAAATTCTGAGAATTAGAGTAGGAACAAACTTCATAGAAGTTAACAAGTTAACAAGCTGTGACGTTACAAATACGAGTTTGCAGCTTTAGGACGGAAGCATCGCAGAAACATCGTTAGGGTGTGGTAAGTAGGTTAATAAAGGAGCATATATTTCTATAATTTGCATCTCCCCTTTTCCCCATTACGGTCTTAGAGAAGGTTTACTGTGATCGATTTATCGGCAGCTATAGCGCTTTAAGGCCGCACTTAGATTATTTAAGGGTACATATGACTGAATTTTCCAACTTCTATATTGTTTAATCAATTTTGATGAAATTTTATGTGCATATTTATATGGTAACCATATTATACTGTGCAAAGTTTCAACTCTGTATGTTGCTTTGTTCAAGAAATATTGCAAATTATTTAAATAAATGAATAGTCGCACTTAAAAAGTCCCTTGCGACAAAGTTTTCATCCAATCATTCTAAAATTTTGTAGAGATGCACTTTAAACAAGGATAAATTGGAATTTTAATTGGTTTTTACATCTGTTTATTTGTTGGGCTTACAGAAAAATGTAAATATTTATATTTCAAATTTTTTAAAAAATATGGAGTAACAGCTTGTTCTGAAGGATAAAAAACACACTAAAATCCATCTGATATCAAAACCAATACAATTTTTATTTATAGTACATATTACTACATACTGTGCAAGTTTCAAGCCATTCTGATAAGAAATGCTCCGCAAGGGGCATTTTGTATAGAGCAAAATGCTGAAAAATTGCAAACTGAGAAAAAGGCAAAAGAAAATAAACTGACCTCAGAATTGCCCTGGACCATATGTCTCCCCCTCAGACCTCTTGTTTCTTTCTTCAGATGATATTTTCAATTAAATTACAAATGGCAGTAGCCAATCTTTAGCATGTTCCTGTTCACCTACTTCAAAATAGGAGTGAAATGGCACAGTAACAGTTATATCGTAAAAGTGGGCGTATATGGACATTTAAATACCACGCACATGGAGTTAAAGGATGGCTTCTGTTGGCTTTAAAAATGGCAGAACTGAAAAAAAAAATAATGAATGCATATTATAGGGGAAAGATTGTAATATTTTTTAACGCTAAAATAAAAAAATTCAATTTTTTACCAAAAATCGTCAAAACTCAGTCATATGTACCCTTAAATTTATGGGAATCATCTGCGAGGCATTTCTGCGGCCCATAGCAACGTACACTTGGCATTATTATTAGGAAATCAATTGTTTTCAAACCATAACGTTTGGATACGGCGCAAGTTAGCAGATAAATGTAATTCAATATTTACAATGTCGAGCGACAAGGACCAGCAATAGTTTAGTTCTTCAACCTCAAAGAGTCAGCAACTCGCGTGAAATAGATACTATTAGCGTCCATGAAACTGATTAGTAAACTTTAACTGGTGTTGTCTATCCTCAGTCGCTCACATATACCATCTCATAGCCCATCACTGGAGCAGCTGGCAGCAGATTCATCGGACGCACACATGGAATCGGTATCACGTGACAGGTTTGTACGTCTGACGTTCGAAGCTGCATTTGGGTCGTTAAGCCCACTGGATGGTACTGTAATACCTGATGCTGGATTTTTGACACTGTAAACACCAGAAGTATATATTGCGTCGTCTTCCCTCCATTAACTCATAAGTAATTGTCTCTATTTAACATCGCGTGTAACGTATTATTAAATATAGGCATCTTGAAGTCTAAGTAACACAGATGTAAAATGAATAACAATGTACTTGTAGCCGCAGCTACGGTGCAGTAATTTATTATTATTATTATTATTATTATTATTATTATTATTATTATTATTATTATTATTATTATTATTATTATTATTATTATTATTATTATTATTATTATTATTATTATTATTATTATTATTATTATTATTATTATTATTATTATTATTATTATTATTATTATTATTATTATTATTATTATTATTATTATTATTATTATTATTATTATTATTATTATTATTATTATTATTATTATTATTATTATTATTATTATTATTATTATTATTATTATTATTATTATTATTATTATTATTATTATTATTATTATTATTATTATTATTATTATTATTATTATTATTATTATTATTATTATTATTATTATTATTATTATTATTATTATTATTATTATTATTATTATTATTATTATTATTATTATTATTATTATTATTATTATTATTATTATTATTATTATTATTATTATTATTATTATTATTATTATTATTATTATTATTATTATTATTATTATTATTATTATTATTATTATTATTATTATTATTATTATTATTATTATTATTATTATTATTATTATTATTATTATTATTATTATTATTATTATTATTATTATTATTATTATTATTATTATTATTATTATTATTATTATTATTATTATTATTTGTAAGAAACAGTTGGAAGTAGGGAGGAAAAACAACTAATTAGGGGTTAGGCTCAATAGTGTAAGGGATTGGGTTGAACAGAAGAAAAATGTATTGGCGAAGGGGAAACAATCAATACAGGCAATTGGAGCACGTGTCAATGAAATACCACAAATGAAAGGATATTAGCGAGGCGGTAGAAGCAAGCATGCCATGTGCAGGGGAGATGTGGGAGCTGGAAAAAGGCTTGTTGCAACACATAGGAAGTTTTGTAAAGTAGTATTGGGGTTACCAAGGAGCCTACCAAATGGAGTAACGGGCAGAATTAAGGAGAGTAAGAGTTAAAGGCAAACTGGCACCAAGAGCAGTTAAATACTGGTTTAGAATATATCTATTGGTGGAAAATGTATATTAAAACAATGCATAATTGCACAGGAGAAAGTGGGGAGAACAGAAACCTGGATACACAAAATACAGATAATAGGAATGGGGGAAACATGGGCAGAAATAAACAACTAAAAGACTTCTGGAAGGAAATTAGAAACATGGTGGAGGATATCGAAAAGCTAGAAATTGTAACTAGTTTTGAAAAATTGTCACTAATAGACTATAGATTTTAAAAATGGAATGGGGGAGAGAAAATACGTCAAAGTATGCAATAAAGAGACCAGAATGGGGTATGCATGGTCCAGGACTGGGAGAGGTGCGCGAAATACTGTACTCGTATTTTGTGAAAATTAGCAGTATATATTGGAGTGTAATGCTACGGCAAATAAGAGGGACCATTTAATACCCAAGAAATGGAAATATTTTTCATTAGAGTTAAAGGTTAGGGAAATGTTTAATTCAAAATCAGATGAATACATAGAGAAGGCAGGAAAGTATTTAGGAAAAATAAGGTTAAAATGCTTAAAAGAAGTATGAATAAATAGAGAAAATGGAGAAGGTTAATGAGGTGTAAAGGTAAATAGTGGATATAGTAAGCTTCTCCATTATATACAAAATAAAATGTTAAATATAAGGGGAAATAATAGAAATAAGAAGCTGCAAGTGTTAAGAATAAACTTTAAATCTGCAACGGGCAACAGGTTGGGTTAGCTGCTGGCTTCCATTAGCTAAGATAATAGTGGCAGATATTGTTAGAATTAATTATATTTGTTTTAGTTTGTTATTGCATTAGATTAACATTGTATTTGTATAATTAGAATTGAACTTTAATGGAGAGACTTTTTTGTCTCCTACCCGTACGTTTTAAGGCAGGGTTTCGCAAAGGCTGGGATATTTGTGAAATGACTGGAAATTGAGTAACATGTCTCTCAGAGGGTAGAGAATGGAATGTGGAGGTTAGCTGACCAAACCTTTGACATAAAACAGATGCGACAGGAGCAACATGTTATACCTACGTTGTATCCTTGTGTTTGGGAAAAGAATGAGGATTGTCGAGGGGTTGCAACTTCTACCAGCAAGTTGGTGCTAGGTGACTGTTGGAGGCCAGTGAAGCCGATGCACAGTTCAATGTTTGGTTTTATTGCAGTATGAAGTGAAGTATTTACCATGTTTAAAGTACCCAGGAGAGTGACATAAGAGCCTCAGTTGAGCAGAACAACACTTCGGAGTGTTGTGTACACTACGGGTGTGTGTAGGAATGGAGGAGAAACCTCCATCCACTGCGACCCCGACATGATTTTTTTTTTGCGGACAAACACCCCCTAGGGGGAGGGGATGAGACGAAGTGAGACCGTCGGTTGGTCAGAGAGCCAGCGAAGAGCAGAGGCGCACGGAAGTCCCTAACAGTTACAGATATTGGCCCCTGGCGCACAACCGAAGTTTCTTCCACCCAGGGAGAGGGTGACGAGGCAACCCTTGCGGCCCGAATGCGAGTCACACTCCTCGCTCGGTGGTTCTCGACGTACTCTCCAAGGATTCTCTTCACTCTACATTCCTTACCCTCTGGCCAGGGGTTTTTATATCGCTTAACCGATGTTCTGGAACATTCCTTTTTTTTTTTCTTTTTGCGCTGCGTCCAGCGTCACAATATTTTGTCTTGTAAAGGATTGTTTGGGAGTGAGGATTTTCTTAGTATTGCATCTTTAGAAGATATTGAACCCAAACACTTATGTTTGTTTTGTGAGACTTTGCGCTTTTTTACTATGCTGTTCAAAGACACACACACACACACACACACACACACACACACACACACACACACACACACACACACACTCACTCACACAGGGGCCTTCTTCTAAAACTGTTTTTATTCCGGGGCCTCAAAACAGGTATTTGCGGTGAAATTAATATTTCCTCTACCTAAGAGGTACATGATAGAGAAAGTAAACCTAGAATTCAACAATTGGTGATGACTGCCACGAACCAAGAAATTGTTCATATGGATTTGAATGTGTTCAGCGGTGAATATCATGAATTGAAACCATAGCGATCAATAGAACACGCAGCTGCTTCAGGAGTAGACATTTTGAACGGGAGACATCAGTATTTAAGATTAGAGATAGTGGGTATTCCTCATAATCCAGGAGCGTGTGGCTGAAAATGCTCATTCCGGGTTGAATTTATTGTACTGTCGATTTCAGACTCCATAGAGAGGTGTAGCTGCAATTGAGGTGGTTGAGATAGCTTTGGCTTAGTAATTAAGCGGCCTGGGAGTATACCACAGGGGCATGCGGACTAAGCCAGCAGAACATGGTAAATCACAATAAACATCCCTTGATAGCGAGCAAGCCAGCTCTCCCCTGTCGTATCTTATTATCTCGGATAGCACTCCGTCAAGTCTACCGCGTCCACTTAACCAAATGTTTAAGATGGTCTATATCACTAAGAAGTAGGTACTGAGCCTAAGTGTTGATGATTAGCTTGAGTAATACCGCGACAGCTGATAGCTTTTCGTAATTTAATTGAGGTTAGCAAATGTCACCGGACCGAAGGTGCGAATGACAAAAACATTAGGTACTTTCAAAGCACAATAAATTACCCAAGAAAAAGTATAAGTAGGAGGGGAATTTGGTAGGATAATTACAGCGCAAGAAGGACGTCAGTTTTTGTTCTTTTAGTACAATCACTGAAGTGAGTTACGTGTTTCATCCTGAATAGATACAGTAATACAGGGTTCTTCATTTAAAACCTAACGGGCGCACGGCATTTCGCCTATGCGCGACTGGGTGTGCCACAGCCGGCTTTGCTCCTACTTCAACTCTTCGCGTAAAGCATGTAGAAGATGCTGCAAATGTGGTCCACCCTCGGCTAAACAAGCATTACGTCGGAAGAACACATTCTGATGCACACGATTAAGTTGTTAAGTTTATTTTTTTGTTTTCTCATAATTATTGCCTGTATAAAATGCTTTATGCTATACAACACATTTCCATTGACATGCTCAATGTTCACGGGTGTTTACGGCTACTTTTGAACTCGCTGAATGCAATCCAATCCAAGCAGAACTGCACATCTGAATCAAATAACATAGAAGTGTACAGACAGATAATTGAATCAAAGCAAAAGTGATTGAATGCATTCCGTGTAAAAGTCTGAAAATACATTCAATACACCGTTCTGTTAACTTTTCATGCAGCATTAAATCTCGTTTCGCTTCTTTTATATTTTAATTGACAGATCACGAAATGTCGCCATTATTACGATTTTTACTAATTACCAATATGCACAAAAACAGGCTTCGTAGATCAAAGCAAAGATTATGGGAATAACACAATCTAAACGGGTTTTTTATACTGAATTCGAGAATAATCTCCATTTTATCTCATCACGTCAGGTTTTCAAAATATTGATAAATAACAGAAATGAAATTAAAAATCTGTGATACGTAGTAAAAATTACTTTCAACAAGAATTTTGTATGAAAAATCAGGCCATAATTTGTTATTTGTCATTAAGCTTTGACTTAGTCTAAACAAGGTGTTACAAGTGACTAATTTAGTGCACAAAAATCCGCTGCGTAGTTACATAACCTGAAGATAAGAAGGGGGAGAAGAGTTAGACAAATTAACCAACAAGCAGAAGCGCAATTTGATAACACAACAGAGAGAAAAGAATGAGCTGATTGAAGGAGAATTACGAGTGGACCTGTAAGAAGACCGAGTGAGTTATATAAATGCGGTTGATGGGGAATAAGTACAGAAGACTTGTGGACGTGTAGACATGACTTGGAACCGGAAGAACATTAAAAACCGCTGATGAAGAGTTGGAGAGAATGGAGGTTTGGGGACAGGGAAGTAACGGCGTGTGAAGTGGATAGACGTAAACGGAGGGGTTATGTCCCTACCGGAGTGATAACAACAATAACAGATTAGGTCCTTTTAGGCCGTGTTTTAGTTAAGTCATATAGAAGTGAAAGTGTTAAGTGATTGAAGAAAATGTAAGAAGAACTGTTTGTAAATTATAAAATGGTAAATTAAGTCAAATGTTTAACATTTAACTAAAATTAAGTAAAATAAACTAATTCAAATTAAATTAATTAAAATATTTTAGAACTTAAAGTAAAGCACATTATTTTAAAATTTAAAATAAAGCGACATATATTACAGTACATTAATTTGGTTATAACTTATGAGTGATTTAATTAATTAAGTTGTTTAACGATGATACGATTAAATTATTTATAATTCTTTTAAATTAATAAAACGACAATCTTGTTTACGAAACATAGGTTATTAACTAAATAAATTTAAATAACTTGAAATAAAACAGTTACTGTTGAATAAATTAAGAAATTGAAATAAAATAAATTAAAATTTATTAATCTTTATAATAAATTAACAATGAGAGAATTAATGATTAGTTTATTTAATGGTAAGGTAATTAACATTAGTTATACACATTTTCAATGTGTTGTGTTTAAGAAATACAGGTGACAAAGGTTAATAAGTTTAAATAGAATAAAATAAGTTAAATATATTAATTTTCGTTAATGAATCATTAATGAGTTAATGAATTTGTAATTTATTTTATGTTGGTGGGCATAGTTAAAAACAATTATACTTTATTTTAAAGTACTGATAAACAGATAAATTGCGCAAGAAATATGGTGAATAACGATTATTAAGAGTTATAATTTAAACTAAATAACTGACTAAATATGAGTAATTGAAAAGTATATAGTAAACGTATAAAATAATTTATAATGTTGAATTTAGATCCATGCTAATTACCATCCGAAATATTAAATACTAGATATCGATACGGCATAACTTGTATAATTAGAAATATTAGGATATTTAGTTGATATTTGGTGGAAGTGAAAATAGCAATACATGTAAAAGGTTTATGTATTTTGTTGGACATTTAGTAGTGTGGTAATAGCTGATTTCCAGTTAAGTTTAACATTGGATGCCTATGTTTAATGTTTTGTTCAGTAGTTATTGGAAATACTTTTGTTAATTTAGCTTTTTCCTTATATATTTACTTAGTTTAGTTTATATTATCTGAAAAATTATTGTGCCAGTGTAGATATTGTTAATGAATATACGAACTTGGAAATTACGTCCCGGTTTTAGACATTAGGTAGCGGGATATGTTATTTTCAGATATGTATATATTTATTTGTTTACTTTATGTACCTTTGTGAAGTACGAATATACCCTGCATCGTATTACCCAGTGATGCCTTATGCAAAAGAGGTCTCGAAAACAAACCTCTCTAATGCTTGATTACCTGAGTGAGTGAAGAGGAAATACTTCATGCACAAAACGAAGGAGGTGCAGTATAGCGATAAGGTGACGTCATTAGCGCATTAGAGAAGACATTAGACAACACTGTAATTGTCTACTATAGTTAGATGGCAGGGAAATTAAAAATCGCAGGAACCATAAGGTGTATTAAACAGTGAAACTAGATAATGTCAACGAAAAACGACACAAACTATTAATTCACTTGTTTTCTCTCAAGTTGGTCACTTGGTGCAAGGAAAGACATGTATCACACGCGTTCACTATCACTACTTCGGAACAAAACGGACCCGGAGGAAGTATAGCATCGCTGGCTATATACAAACTAACAAAAAGAAGAATGGCTATGTGAAAGGGAAGTAACCTGCGTAAGCCATTAGCTCCGGTCAAATGCGTTCTCAAGATAAATTGTACAAGTTCATTCCTACAAACTCCTGTACGTGCCTTAGTCCCTAGACACGTCTATGGCAAGTAAAGGAGGCCATGTTTCCTTCCCCATGCTACGTGAACCGAACCAACTTAACCCCAAGTTGCCTCGTAACTCACACTTACTCATATTTCCGTTTTTAAATAGAGCACTGAGAGAGCACAGCAAACAAATAGATTTGTACGACCGTTCCCTCGCATCAATGAAAAATACTTCACACAAATGAACTCAGACACATCCCATTTCATCAAGCACTCAATACAATGGCCTTGTTTTTAACATTTTTATTTCCTACACCTTTTACTTTTTCTGCCGCGTACACTTTGGTGCATGGAAACGTGCCCATATGAGGAGCAGCTGTTTAAGTTGGCAGGTGAATGCCACTATCTTCTGCCACGTTACCTGCCAGTTATAGCAAGGCTTGGCTGGTAGCACGCGCTTTGTTTTGCTATGGCGGTGGCGAGCCAGATGCTTAGATAGATTTACATGCATTGGAAAATATAATTTTGAATCTTTATTATATCAGAAAAGGTGTTGGGGAAATGGGCAATCCTATTGGAATGATGACAAATGCTCAGCTTTGCGTGGAAATGAGATTACATTCACACAAAAAGGGGTAGTTCCAAAGTCGAGTAGAAATAAACCGGATAAGCAAGAAGAAGTGGGGTATAATCAAGTAGAATGGGAGGACAGTGAGACAGGCATTACGTATGTCGGTAGATTGAAACGACAGAAGGGAGAGCAGAAAAGTTCAGCTCAAATTTGAAAATATATTACATCAAAAACTGGATATCAGATAATGAACATGTGTTAATATTTAGGAAGCCGAAGAAAAAAAGGGAGGAAAATAGTGTTTCACGCCGTGTGACAAGGAGAATAAATGATCAAGTAAACTGTGTTCAGAGGTGGCAGAGGGGATGGAAATAAGAGTTTAGGGTTAATGTCAAGTAAGTACTTCAAAAAGTGGAAGTTAAGTGAGGAAAGAAGATGGAAATGATAAAGAGCTAAGAAGAAAGTGAATAAGTGAAGTGTAGGAAATTATTAACCAGGAAAATAAAAGAGGTGGAAATAAATATTAGAATGGAGTATAAGAGAATTTGGTGAAAATAAGAGAACCAAAAAGACGAAAGTTAAAAAGAAAGGTTTTAACAAGGTTAATTAACTGATGTGAAAGAATAAACAGCACACGTCAAAAATTATATGTATAGAATCGCAGAGGGCTGTCACGTGACAGAGGGGCCAGGGCCCAAGTTTATGGGCAGCCCGACATGCATATGCTTTGCTACTCAATAAACTCCTATTTATATTAAGTTTAACTCCACGTTACACATATTTATTTAGAACAATACTATTTCATTACAAAAGAAGTCGCTGTAAATGAAAGCCTCATATACACAAAATATACCGAGCCTACAAGAGCATTTCTAAAGTAGGTATGTTTTAATTAGGTGGACAAACATAAGGGGAAAACATGAAAACGTTGATGGAACTTAAGTTAATCCTGTAGTAATTAAGTAATGGCCCCCAGTTCCCTATAATAGCATCCATTCTTCGTGGTACTGAACTAATTCTATTGTCCACGCATTCCACGTTCGTTCCACTCAGTTTCATCATCTCCATAATTGGTCACTTGCGTGAGGTATGTTGTGATCAATAGCTCTGTTCATCTGTTTTAGCATCGCTGCAGATACGTTTTCTATGGATTTAAATCCGGACTCTGAGGCATTCAGGCAGCAAGCTGAACGTCATATTCATGAGCGTTGTTACATCAAACCAATTAGAGACAGATAGCCAGAACGTGTTGACAATCGTTCCACTCGCTTTAACCTATTTCCTTGACCATGACCTTCGCTCACAGGTCATTGCTGGTGTGTCTGACTTGAATACAGCCCAATAGAAGTTTGGCACACCCAGGACTAGTGTGGAACACAATTGGTGAAGAGGTTCCGCCAACACTAAGTAAAGAAGGTCGAAGTTTCGCCCCCCTAAGTTGGGCTTCTTCAGGTTTCACTCCGTGACGGCACCTACAAAACTGTGCTCTCTGGTCAGCCGTCACGGAGTGAAACCTGAAGAAGCCCAACATGCGGGGTGGGGGGAGTCTACACAATGTACTAAGTAAAGAAGCACCCTGAAAGACACTAACAGTATTGGCAAATTTCCGTGCACTGGACAGTAATGGTAGGCAGAGAAGGTATTGAAAATTACACATCGAAATGAATGTTTTGAGCCCCTTTTTGTAAAAGACCCAGTGTGTGTCTGAACAACATTACTAAAAAGCGAAAAGTGATATAAATACCAAACTTGGCTTTTCAGTTCGGTATCTTCCAATGATGCGATACGAAGTTTTTTAAAAAAATCCACAGATCACAAACTACACCTTAAATTAAGAATTTTCCAAAATTTTCTATTTTCTGAAAAATGGCTCTAACGATTTTGATATGATACTGTGACGCCAGGCACAGCGCACAGCAAAGGACACCACATACCGGGCCGGCGAGCAAACAAAGGTACAAGGTCAAACCACCTCACACCACTCACGCGAGCAAACACGTGACTAACAACAAGCAAGTGGCAATACAAGGGGTTTCCAGAGCCTTCGAGAAAGATCTGGCTACGTCATCGCCGTCGTATTTGTAGAAGTCGAGAAAGGTTCTGTGAGAAGGCGAGGAAACAACAGAGAGTAGACCGAGTTAGAGTTACAGACATGAGATGGTCAGTGTGTTATAGAGTGTGATAGAGCTGTGCATGTGTCGTCGCGTCGTGAAAACGTTTTAACGAGTGTTGAGTGATTGTATCGTTAGAGTTAAGGTATAAGAGACGCAGGAAACGAAGAAAGACAGTAAAAGATTGATTCAAGGCTACGGGAAGTAAACAGATGTGAGTTGGAAAGACGGTAGACTGTATTAATGTCAGTAAAAGAGAACTGTGTATTTGTGCTAAAGTTTAGAAGGAAAACAAAGTGATAGTAATGTAACTGAACTGGACTTTTCTCGTGTTTGTCACAATATCATACTGTAACGCAGCGACTTTGGTGCAGACATGTATTTCTTGAACTCTCCGGAAATAGTCCGTGAGTCCTATATAATCTCCTCCAGGAATCATTTATTCTATTAGCACATACTATCACAGTGTCGCCGTAAAGTCCGACACCCACAACACGGAATTTGAAGGCAGAAACGAGGATAGTGACACCAAGTGTCATGCCTGCTTTAATATTATGTTTTTCATTAAAAACAAGTTGTTTTGTTAGTTATTATATTCAAGCTTGGTAGGTGGTGCACTCTAAACTCTCGTGTTTATTACTAATTGAGGAGCGTTTTTTCAAAACTCCATAGATGCACAAAATGCGTTTCTGAGAAAAACGGTTTTTTCTATTTATTGGCAATACTAATTGGTTAGCACAGCAACTATATTAATCATCCAATTCTCCTTCCTGATACTGTCTCATTGAATGTGAAAAGAAACACATAGCATAGTTTAACAGCTGCAAATTTGGGGTTTGAAAATGCCGAGTTTTTTCAAAAGTCGATAGATGCTGATGAACTTTTCTGCGTGAGCGAGAAATTAAGACATGAAATTTCGTTATTTTTGTCATTTATTGTTTTTGTTGTTTTTTATTTATGCATTTATTATTTTTTATTTATTTTCACCTCTTTATAATACATAATGTACTATACAACCAACATATTAATGTTTATAAGGATTATTTTATTAGGTATAAACTTAGAAACTAAGTACTGCTTCATCCACAATAACAATATATTTTGTTTTATTTATATAACAAACATATTGAATACACACAAAGAAATTTCTAACAATATGAATAAGTAAGCTTTCGCCTTTATTAGTGCTTGTGCAGTCTGTACATGGTTCTTAGTTCGTTTCTCTTTTCCACATCTACCTCTGTTTTAATCTTCATCAGTTCCTTTATGCAGGTTGAGCATGTGTCAGTGTGTGGTGTACGGAATGAAAGATTGAAGAAGTTGTAACATATATTTTTATATTTTGACAATGAGCAGACTGATAGATTTCTTAATCTTCTTTCGTTCCAAAAGTTTGCACACATTTTTCTGATATTAAGTTCAGGAGGTTATTTCTTAATGTCTTGCTTTATAGCAGCAGTAATGCCCTTCTGTAATATTCCTGTTCTGTCACCACCTCTGGTTTTCTTTGGCGCATTCCCAGATAAGTGAAATTTCCTAGCCAGGAGAGATAATCTATCTTTTGACACCCCTGTGATTCCTTGGAAGCTTTAGTTTTAGGATTTCGTGGAGTGTACTCGAGACTGTCTGAACATGTAATTGCTGGAGTATGACCTTTCCTTGCCTTTTATTTTGAATTGCTTTCCTTGTTTTTGTAATTCCTACCTCCAGCGTATTCTACGACTGGTACAGTTTCACAATCTGAGCTCCTGTCCATTGCGCATAGTACAGTGTAATGTCTCAACTAAGAATAAAAATGCCATGTAAGTATAACAAAGCTTGTAGAAGCACCTGCCTGCTGTGCAAGGGGTCCCGGATTCGATTCCCGGCAGGGGGTAGGAATTTTTCTCCAGTCAAGAGAGTCCCTGAGTCTGGAAGTATGAATAAAAGTGTCAATGTGTGTGTGAATTCAAAGTATAAAAAACCCCAAAGACCGAAAAACCCACTGTTAAACGAGTAACACCATTGCCAATAGGTAAGGTCGCCGATAAGACCTCTGCAGTTAAAGGCGGGATATAAATGGAAGCAAAAGTTTACAGAAATGAATGTGAAATCCAAGCGCACAACCTGAGTTCGCAGTTATTGCCAACGATGCAGCAATGTACAAAGCTTGTAGGTATGATTGAGAATTCCAAGAATCGCAACAGTGAGATGGCAGTCAATACCAACATGCGTTACATAGAATTGAGGTTGCTACACTTTGGTCTATAAAATCATAAAATTGCATCTATCGACCTTTGCTTTAACTGAGCAAGTGCATCTATCGAGTTTTTGAAAAAACTGCTGATATTCCCTTGCTTCTACACAGGACAAGAATCGAATTTTGCAAAATCTGATTTCACAGAACGATGCAGAAGGTGCAAATTATGCCGATACTATATATATATATATATATATATATATATATATATATATATATATATATATATATATAACTCAATTTCGTAAAATTTTGCATCTATCGAGTTTTTGAAAAAACGCTCCTCAATTGTTGTAAGTTCATTTCTGTTCCTGGTCTTGAACATATCTAAGATAGACATTTCTAAAATAAGGTTGACTAAGGCAACATTTAGGAGACGTGATGGTCTGGATTTAGGGAAGTGTTTAACTGCGGCTAATGGAAGTCAGTTGAGGTGAAAGCGGTCAGAAGTTTGGAATGACAGGAATCACCTTGGAATTGTCACCCTATTCTGGTAAAAAAAAAAAAAAAATATTTTGTTCTTTAACGACGCTGTCAATTGCCAGGATCACATCAGCGTCGCCGGTGTGCCGGAATTTTGTCCCGCGGGAGTTCTTTAACATGCCAGTAAATCTACTGACATGGAGCTGTCGTTTTTAAGCACACTTAAAACCCACCGGTCTGGGCCGGATTTGAACCCGCGACTTTGGGATCAGTAGGCCAGCGTCTAACCAACTGAGCCACCCAGACCGACCCACTATTCTGGGATATTAGTTACTGGACGAAAGGCATTTTCTGTGATGGTTTGAGCCGTGTAGTGAGCTGAATTCTTTCAGGGTAGTCAACGATACTCACATGTTTAAAAATCTTAAAGTAGCCAAAATTCATAGATACCCATGTATTCTAGCATTACTAACGCAATAAACCTTAAAACAATCCGTAGCATGGCTTCCTTCGGAAGGGAAGTAAAGCCAGTGGTCCCGTGCCATAGACTTATGGCACGTAAGAGAACCTCAAGCCCGATAAAGAGGCCTCTGAGCAAAATTTGGCGGTGTTTCACCCGCAATACAGACACTAAGAACCATAGCAGGCATTTATTTCCTTCATTTTTACTTTCTCTACTACGTCTAGTAAGTAGAGGAAGTGTTTTATTCCGCTCAAGAATTCGACATGTCACCGGAAATATCCTTAGAGGCCCCCTGAATCCAAAAAAAGCATTTTTAGAAAATGGTCCGTGTGTGTTTGTCCGTGTGCGTGTGCGTGCGTGCGTGTGTGTGTGTGTGCGTGTGTGTGTGTGTGTGTGTGTGTCAATGTCAGTCTGTGGACAGCATAGCTCAAAAACGAAAAGTCGGTTAAAACATGTTAGTATTTAAGTTTAATGTCTTTCAAGGATGCGACACGAAGATTTTGAAGAAAATAGCCCCACCCTAAACCACCTTTTACATGGAAACTTTTTCAAAGATTTAGATTTTCTTTAAAACGGCTATAACGATGCTGATTACAATGATATAGGTTTAAGATATTTTTATGACAAATGAAATGCATATTTTGAATGTTTTGACATAGCCTATGTAGTCCTGTTTACTCTGGATGGACTTTAAATAACTCCTAAACCGTAAGACGGGCCCTAATGACCTACTTATAGACGGGCCCTTAAACACCACCACTCACTCCCCTAAACCGTAAGAGATAGACCAACTCTTACTATTCTTTTGTACAGTGAACCATTTCGGAGGTATTCCTTGTTATTTGTGTCAGTTTCGGAAAACTTAAACTTTCGTCAAATGCAACGTCGTTGTTCATTTTTTATATGTAAGTCGTTCAAACAGAACGGAATTTGAAAGCTTTAAAAGATTTGACTATCACTCAAAGTGTACTTTATTCCCATATTCCCCTTGTACATACAAGGAAATATGCAATAAGATAATTTCTGCAAATGTTTATCTCAACTAACACATAAAAGATACAGGAATAAGAGTTTGTAAGAATGGTTAGTATACGAGTAGAGAAAGTCACGTGAGTGCAACACATCAGATGTTTTGGCTACTTATTCCACTGTGTTGATAGACTTTGGCATGTATAATTCAGATATTTCTAAGAAGGTTATGTCATTGGATAAACAACAGAAGTTGTTCGTTATGAAATTTAAACTTCAGATCCACTGAATTTAGGGATTTCGCAATTTGAATTGCATATGACTCTTTGCAATCTAAAGGATTGTTCACTTTCACTGTATATTACAGTATATTTCTTTAGCCACAGTCTGTACCCAAGGGACGAGTGCCAAGTAGCTATGCTCTCTGCATCATGACTTAAAATCGCAGCCCAGGTTACTCTAACCCGCCCGCTTAGTAAGGATTGGGCTTCGGCTCGGGTTGCAAACTACGTTACGTTTAGTGTTATTTTACTGTATCCGTTTGCACTTCATGTTTCTTAACAGTAGAAGAAGTAGGAAAGGGGAGAGTGACACACCGGTACAGTAAGCTGATTGTAAGGCGACGTGGCTGAACCGCCCCTACCTAACGTGTGCTACGTCACAAAATCTCCCTGCAAACATAACTTAAATGCCAACAACATGCAACCGGGACTGAAGCCTAGTAATGACTAATGCTTATGAAGACTCGTAAGACCGTAGCCCATAGATGGGGAGAAATGACTCAATGAGTCACTTCCCCTGCATCGTAACCCTCTTCACTGCCTCACTGCGGTTAGCTACCAGATCACGCCTTCCACTATTGTCTGAGAACCGGTCAGTGCTTCAAGTTTTGTCAGTAAGTGGAGAGGGCAAACACTCGATTGCATTGCTGCCACCCCTCTTCCCCATGCCTGACCTTCACATATGCATATCCTCTAATTCGTGACACTAAGCGAGTGAGTGTGTAGTGTTTAAGGGCCCGTCGACTATGTTATTAGGACCCTTCATGATACTAAGATACATGAAAAAATGATGTGATGTATTTTATTTTGCTATTTCCATTTCATTGTTTTATTACGATTGACGACATTGTTTACAACTTACTGTCACATCGAATGAAAATAAATCAGTGCTAGTCTGCAAATAATAAAATTAATTTTCGATCTAAATTAATTTTCGATCTATCTTCAACAACTGCAAGAATATGTCTAAGACATACATTTATGTTTAATGGTTCATTTTTTTTGTAGGGATGGGTCGATACCGTCTCTCTCAATACTCGATATCGATACAACATATTTTCCACGATACCCGATACATCAATACTCGATACCGTCATTTCTACTTCTAGTTTCAATACAAAATAACATGTTGAGGGAACTGTGTAATGCCAATGAAATTAGTTAGGTGCACATATTTAATGAGAAAATTTAAAACCACCAGTGTACTTATTTTTAAACCTTAGATTAGACATTTAAAAGAAAAACGCGTTTTTGAAAGAGTCCACTTTAACAAATTTTTGTTCAGAAATACTAGCATTCTCACTCTTTCTGGGTCAAGTCTACTTCTTTTTCTGTCACATAGGAGTCCTGCTGTGCTAAATAGTCTTTCAGTAAAGCTGTTGCGGGTGGAGTACACAAATATTTAGCGGCTCATTTTTTTAGTTTCGGAAATTTTGAACTTGTTTTCCAGTAATCCAGTGCACTAGACAGAGGAGGTGACAAATCGTCGTTGAGATATGCAGTGATTTCTTCTTGGGAACTGTTAACTGGCAGTGAATCTGACACACGATTATTTTCTTGCATGATGTTACTGTACAGGCACCACATTCCTGGCAATTTCTGGGGCTTTGCACCATGTGACATCTAAAATACAATAAACACTAGTTTTGAACTGATTGTTTTTTACGAGTATGTCAGTATTACACGCTTATCCGTTCATAGGTATACGAAAATCTGAAGAAAAAATTAAAAATAAATTTTACCTGACCATTTTTGGATGCAGGAAGAACAAGTTGTCTGTTTACCTGCGTTGACATTTCTAGTTTTCTCCAAACAGGAAACACTTCCTAGAATATTCAACTCAGCATGTAATTAGTGAGGTTCTTGCTTGACTTGCAGTGAGGTAATTACATGTTTGGGTTTGCACTTTGAACTGAATAAGCAGGAATTGATCGTATGTGCGTCATGTTTACGTGGTCATGGCGATCACTTTAAAATGTTCTACTTGCGGCAATAATATTTTTTGATTTTAAAATAAAATAAAGTTTGCAGAATCACCACCGAAGTATCGAAAAAGTACCGATCGAATTTTCTGAAGTATCGTTCGATGTCAATACCATGCAGGTATCGTGAGTATCGAGGAATCGCAAGTATCGAGGAACCATTCCTAATTTTTTTTACATTTTTAATTTTTCTGATAAAAGAGCAGATTAAATGGTGAAGTTAGCCGAAAAATTACTCTTATATTTTCGGGTGATTTTATTAATGGGATTTATCTTTAATTTGATAAAATATTCTATCGCTGAATGTTCAATCGTTATATTTTATAATTTGTTTTTAAACATGTTTTAAATATGCTTTAGCAGGATTTCACAGCAAGAAGAATTACTCCTATACATTTAGGTGTAGCATTGCAAGCTTTAGCCCATCTGTTAGAGCAGTCATCGCAAAATCCTGGTCTCGCGAGAAAGCGCCTGGACTGTGACGCAACTTCCGTAACACAACACACCTCTCCTCGCTCAACCCCCTCTCCTAGTTTAGGAGGCAATATCAGCGTTGCCCCGGTCCTTTATCCGAGCACAGTGTGTTCTACTGACAATAATGTTTTCAAAACCACGAATACTCCGTTTAATACTGAATGAGAGCAGAAATGTTTTCTATAGTAAAAACGATGTGAGATGTTTACTGTTCTCCAAGGCACTAACGGTGTCTGTAAAATTCGCAAAGATCATGCTACGATATGATAAATATTTCCCACTGGTGTATAAATTAAAGTGTGTAAATTATACAAGATATAAGGGACTTGCTATACAAATGTAACAGTCATAATTTGATTTCCTATGAAACTGTAGTTGTACATAAATCCATGGAGGCGATTATTATGGCGATTGCATTTTAGGATAGCAGCCTAATAAATATGATACTCTTGACGATATAGAAACTCCGACTATGATTTAAACTTGTTAGTTTTTTGTTTTTCAAAACATCGTCTTTTGCTATTCAAAATGCCCCACGCATCGTAATTTAATTCAGATCTCCTTGAAACTTTGTAAGACGTTTATCTATATTTTACAAATGTGTCAAGATATAAACAATTGAAAAATATTGAATGTTTTAAAATAATTATATACCGGACGATTCACCTGTTCCTTATTATTTTTGAAGATAGCCAACGCTTTACACTGTGAAAGCAACAAGGTCGGAATTACCGTGCTTGTCGACCATTTGGTAGCCATGCAAATCTAGCCTGCTCTTCATGGGAAAGTAGACCTTAGACCTTAGCAGTAGTCCATTTCAAAAGCATGCGCTGCTTAAGATTATTGCAGAATATTACCCATAGCAACTCTTATCCATATATCTATAAGATGTGTATTAAAAATATTTCAGAGAAATTATTCAAATATTATGATAAAAGTGACCTTTTAATATGTATATATGAATTTATTTTACTATGCATCAGAATCACTTTAAGTTGGGTACACAACTTAAGTTTTACCATTCCAATAAACTTTGAAAATATGGTGCAAATTGGGTGGCAATAAAGAATTTCTAAACTTTCGTAGGGTGGCCCCTTAAGGGACACGAGACTGAAATTTCGACCAAAAATGACATTTACGAATTTCAGATTTTCACTTCCAAATGTACCAAGGAACTTCAGGACTCAGGTACATAAATAAAATGTTAAATTCCGCCATTTTTAAGGCGCCACTGCACGTTTAAATACTTAAGTGTGCAGTTGACGGGGCAGGTAGAAAGCACCCAGTGTGATGCCTGTTTTGAAACAGTTTTGGAAACATATTACCATACTCCCCTTTTTTAAAAACAAATATTGCTTTACAGTACGTATGGTGACACTGCGAGCCTTGTTTGGGTCGAGCTTCACTCCTGAGATCGTATTGTAGCACCACGAGCTAGTTCTGAGAATACAGGTAGCCTGTAAATAAATTTGAAATGTATGTTTTCAGAAAACTCAATTTTTCTCAAATTTACATTTTTCAACGCATAAACTGAGGCTAGCGCAATAGTTCTGATCCAAGTGTAATAAAAAGTTACACGCATGTTGTGTAAAGACACTTGAACAAACCTAGTTATTATTTACAGTTCATGGCAAATAGTTTTTGTAAAAATAAACAAATAAGATATTCAGATATTTGGCAAATTTTTATATCAGGATATTTGCAACTAGAAACAACATTTTATGCAAATAGTGCTATGACTACAACAGTAATAACTGATTTTGTACTCATAATTATAACAAATAAGAAACACATAACATTCTAATTGGTCACACGTCAAGTATGGCAGTTTGAGTGTGCCGAAATGATCCACTCCCATTCTTTCCAAGTATATTTCAATTCAGTTTTCTCCATTTTTGGTTTGGAAATAGTTTCCTATGACTCACATTTACTGGTATAAATGACCCGTTTTCTCAGGAACTATTAAAGATTGCTAAATTAAGCTTTAGCATGATATTTTGGATTATTTTGTGGTTAGTAGGATGGTTCGTTATTTAAACATTCTGATAAACTATGATCAAAGTATGGTATAATTAAGAGAATAATCCTGCCTTGCTTAATAAATAAACTTATTAAATTCAAATAAGTATACTTATTAGGTATGCATTTACACCGGTTAAAATTGCAGTTTAGCTTCTTAAATAGCTTCCTGTTATAGATATAAACTTAGCAGATTTAACATTATGACATTCGATCTTCCCTTAAAAGTAATGCATCGTTTGTAAAAGATTTCTTAATGCAGGCCTCCTACTAAGAGAAAGGAAAACTAACAACTTCATTGTAGATATGTCTCAAGTAGCTGACGATAGGTCAATTTGTAACTATTATTTAATCATATGCAGAGGCAAGAGATTTTATTTTTAACGGTAAATGAGAAAGCTGTTCTATTACAGAACAAATTGGTTTGCATGCATTTGACATATTATAGAAGTGATATATGGGATTTTTTACGCGAATTTTTGCGATTTTTCATATTTTCAAATTTTGCTTTGAAAATAAGTTTTTTTCCGCATTGATCCACTTTCGCTGGTGTTTAAATTTTGGTTTTGATAAAAATGAAATATATCGAAATCTAATTATTACGAATTCAATAATCCGGCTTCTTTTGAGATCAACTTGTAATAATATACAAAATAAATGCAGAGACAAAGAAAGCTGTCCTACAATGCAATCGGTGAAGCTGCAATAAAAGGTTACCTCAAAGGATCACATTTCCGTGTTTTCAAAGCCGCCGCAATAAGCTTAAGGGACACCGGGAGGGAAATTTGAAAGTCCCACATTTCTTGATAGATTTTTCTGAAATGTTTACTGTGTTTGTATTTATATGAGAATATTTATACACCAAATTTCATTAAAATTAGATAATTCGTTTATGATATATAAATTGTTTTATGAATTTAATAGGCACATTTTAAAAATAGAGCTCGCGTCTATTGACTTTTCAAAATTCATTTATATTGGCAGAACTGATACTCTAAAACATGGGTAACAATTGTATGAAGAGATATTTCAAATACGTTTGCTGATTATGCTGTACATATCCTTTTAATAACAAAGAAAATTTAATCTTAAAAATTATTGATTTTTTTCATTAAAAAAATGTTTTTGGAATTCATGTTAATGATGACATCAATATTGAATCACAGTTTTGTTTATCTGCTATTTATGAATACTTTTGGAAATTTTAATTGAATTTGAAGCAAAACTTAGGTGCGACCTTCTTCTGGAATGTGCAGAAATGTAGTTTTGAGAAAAACAGGCTTTTATATAGGAGCATCCTGTGTACGTTAAGTGAAGAGCACTATTTGAAAGGGCCGTAATGACCACATGGAGTGGGGGATATGAAAAATGTTAGCTGATCCAAATCAAGGTGCTCCAGGAACATTTTAAGGTAAAAAACAATTTTCGACTTTTTGGCAATTTTGACCAAAATTTCACTCCCAGTGTCCCTTAAAGCCCAAATAATTTATTGCCATTGTTGAACAGTTAGGCCATTGTGACACATTTGGTATAGTAACAACACTCTTACCACTCAAAGCAAAATGCGAATGTTACTACCTTTTCTGTGAAATGTCCCTTCACTGTCTTTTGTTACCAATATCAAATGCTGACAGCGAGAGATTCTTTTACTACATATAACTTAGTTGTAACAGACAGAAGGACAACTATAAAAAATGAAAGTATCACAAGTTGCTGTATGTTGCAATGATTAATGGGCAACGGCCCTGATCTCTGATGCGTGAGACCTGTAGTGATTCATGTGATTATAATAAAATAAATGTTTTCATGTGGAGTAATTTTGAACAACAATGTTACAGTAACATTACTTCCCTCTTTAATTTTAATTACAATAATGTCAATGTGTATTAATTTTATCCGAAAATTTGTGCAAAATTAATGGGAATTTTTAGTATATTAAACACAAAACACCATTAACTTAAATTATTAATGTGAGTTTTTCAAATAATTATCATCAAAAAATCTTTCCTTTGATTATAGGTGAATTACTTAGGGCCATGACTCGTCTCTCACCAAGGTGGTCAGGGTTAGATTCCAGGGAATTGAATGTGGGATTAGTGGGAAAAGTGTCCACTGGGTTGGTTTTCTCCGTGTTTCCCGATTTCCCCCCGCTATCCATTAACCAACTGCTCCATCATATCGCTATCATTTCTTATCACCTCCATGCCCAGCTGTACTGAGCACCAACTCTGGCTACTCCCTCTAATCCAGTAGACATTTGTCTCCTCCTCAACAGTCACCCACGTATAACGAGAGAACAAGGTAATTACACCTTTTTATGCTTCAAGTCAAACGAATAAAAGTTGTTTTCTCTAAAAATACGAGCTTTTAATGATGCTAGCACGATATAAACGCAGAAGGCCTTACGCAGCAAAAGCTTGACTTGATTACAGCGTAATTATGCTTCCCAGGAAACTAATCATTATACGACTTATACCTCCTCCATGTTTAAACTAATCTTCCCGCATCGAATATCACCCCTCTTTTGTTTCTGATTGAGGTAAACTGAGAACGAAAAGGGAGCTTCAGAATATAATTAAGCATCGTATATTCTAATTAGTTTGTTTGAAAAATAAGTGTTCTTCAGGGAGGTTCCTACCTTATGTTTACATCTTAATCTTAACCAAGCTTCAGTTCAGCAATTCCGTAGTTGATATTAATGCTATGATACACCGCGAAATGGCTATTTGTGTTTATACAAACGCAAACAAAAATTGGATTGTGCATATTTTATAATGGTCGGCTCCCCAAAGCTGTGGTAGCGTTGCTGCTTACCAAGCGAGAGAAACGGGTTCGATTTCTGGTAACGACATGTAGGTTTTCTTCCGCCGAAAGGCCTGGTCGGGGTGCACTCAGCCTAGTTAGGTCCCTGTGGGATCAATTGAGAAGATATTTGACTCATAAATAGCGGCTCTGGTCGCGAAGACAGCGCAACCGGCCAGGAGTGAACGGAGCGTTGACCACGTCCCACCTCCAGTACTGCACCCCACTCATGGCGCATGTCACGAGCAGAGGTGAGGGAATGCGGTAGCTGGACTGTGGGTAGGTATAGAGCCGGAAAGGGCTGTTGCGCCCCTGGGTTTTATATAATAATAATAATAATAATAATAATAATAATAATAATAATAATAATAATAATAATAATAATAATAATAATAATAATAATAATAATAATAATAATAATAATAATAATAATAATAATAATAATAATAATAATAATAATAATAATAATAATAATAATAATAATAATAATAATAATAATAATAATAATAATAATAATAATAATAATAATAATAATAATAATAATAATAATAATAATAATAATAACAACAACAACAACAACAACAACAACAACAACAACAACAACAACAACAACAACAACAACAACAACAACAACAACAACAATAATAATAATAATAATAATAATAATAATAATAATAATAATAATAATAATAATAATAATAATAATAATAATAATAATAATAATAATAATAATAATAATAATAATAATAACAATAATAACAATAATAACAATAATAACAATAATAACAATAGATTTGTCAACTTTGAATTTCCCCAGTTTTGGGTTCCTTGAGCTGATTAATCATGCTCATTGATATTCTAAATCTTTTAAAGTATACATGTAATTAAAGAACACACTTATCAGGGTTAGATACAGGGAACATTCCCTTGTAAAGATGATTCATTGCTACTATGGTTAATTCTGGTTGCAATAACTATTACTTCTTGCAGATGGACTTTATTAATGCCACAGTTCAAGTGCTGACGAGATGGCTCAGGTGATAACGCTTGGGACTCGCATTCGGGAGACCTCGGGTTCGATCTTCAGTGACGGACCAATCAGACCATAGGTTTTCCGTGATCACTAGACCAATGCTAGGTGGTTACTCGTCGTGCGATGATGCTAATACCTATTGGCGATTGCGCTTAGTATGTTCTCGGCGTTGGGGCGACGTTGTGGTTGCTGTCCTTGCGGGTGGGACTTCACGATCCCGTGGTGTTGGCGACTGCACAGCGAGCCCTGGCACCGGGACGCTAAACCTTCAACAACTGTGAGGGACTCACCATGGTGATTTAAGCCTTCATGCGCATGATTTTTTAATACCCGTTGGGTACCCTCATCTTATTTCTTCCTGCTGGGGTTTGACGTATAATAACTTCCAGAAGGTTCAGTGCGAAATCCCCTCCGTTGTCTCCCATTTACACTCATTTTTTTATCCTGGCTCTAGCAGCGATTACAGGCCTAGGTTAATATGGAATTGTAGAATCATACATCCTGCACACAGCAGGATGGTGCCACAGCACACACTGCTGGAATTTCCATTTCTCTTTGTGAGTCACGCCAGCTAAAAATGGACACATTGTTCCACACATGCCTGTGGCTGCATTGTGAATGACCTTATCTCGCGTCTACCCTTATGCTGGGTTTCGTTGGCGTTACCCAGGAAGGTGGCGCCGCGGCAACGTGTGAGACTCATATGTGGGAGGTCCCGGGTTCGATCCCCGGCGACCACGCACTCTGACTTGGGTTTTTCTTTGGTTTCCCCCTGTAACATAGGCAAATGCTGGGTTCCTTTCCATCATTTCCCTTTACTCCATTTCCTTATATTTCAGGTATGCTTTCAGACGCATGGTGTTTGGCGGTGCCGGACAGATAGCGCATTGTAGCTGCTGATCTCGGCGCTAGGTGGCGTTGGGCGGCCGCGACACCGGACCCGCAGGGCGATGGCTGCTCGGCTGCCCCATCTGGTTGCAGCCCTCCGGCACCCTGCGCTTCCCCCACTTCGTCCTTGCCTCTTGGGCGTGTTAGCCACAATAGATCTGTGTAGTTCGCAGTATACAGGGAGTCCCCGTCAGTGTATACCTCTTACGTTTTTACGTTTACATTGAATGGGACACTAGATTCCAAACTTACGGTAACACTTACCACTAGCTTGATAAATGTCCAGGAGAACAAGGAAATTAAAATAGCAAACAAACCCCAAGGATAACAACGAGGGCTCTCTGTTTATAGAAAATGCAACGCGGCCGGCATTCTGGACCTCTATGTTTAACACAATGACTTCATACCTGTGAAAAGCTGAGTAAATATCAGGTTCATGGTGCCAAGCAAAAGTGTTTAGTTCAACACCTTCAGCAACGACTTTGGGAAGGAAAGTTCTCAGCTTTCCTCACAGATAAGCAGAAACAGTCACTGACTGATATTTTACTCTGTAATTTTACTTTGATTCAAATGATTAGATGATGTGAGAAAAACATATTTTTTTGAGATACACAAGAGGAAGAAAACTAAAAGCATAATAAACAAAGGAAGGACAAAAAATCATGAGTAAGGCAGAGAAAAGTTTGTTGCCAATGTTCAAAATTAAATATAACTAAGAACAATAAAACATTGCACTTTAAGAGGTTGAATCAGAACACCAGCAGTAAGCTTCTTGGCATAAATAAATTATAATTGCACTTTACTTTACTCAGAAGCTAGCGATGAAAACTAGAGTGCTTTCCTTTCCTGCCTTTGCTTCTTAGATGTCTTTCTGAATACTCTGAATAGAGGCATTTCGCTTAAGGGCTGAGACAAATTCGAATGGAGCATGGTACTGAAGATACTTAGCTTTATTTTTAAGTATCTCGGCTTAAAAATTGTATACTTAAGTTAATAAGAGCTGTCTTGTACAGTTGTGCTAACGTGAATAATGTTATTAAACATCGTTTATATTTGACTTCCTGCTTTACCACTTAATTCCTTGTTGTTGTTGTTGTTGTTGTAGTGTTGAACGCTCGCTTTTACTACTACGGCACCGCAGGCGGTGACACTGATGATACATGAAGATGGAGCACCGGTGGAATGAGATGGCGGGGGAAACCGGAGTACCCGGAGAAAACCCGCCCTGACGCCGCTTCGTCCACCACGAATACCACATGCGGGTCCCTGGGATCGAACCCGGGCCGCCTAGGTGGTAGGCGAGCGCGCTAACCGCTCGGCCACGGCGCCGCCCAATTCCTTGTTCTGTCTTACTTTACGACAGAGTATTAACCACGGTATAACCACGTAGACCCTGAAAACCTTATTCTTAAGTCTTTCAAAGTGTAATTCAGGAAAGAAAGACTGTATACTTTGAAACTAATTTCAATTATAACGGATTATTCAAAAGAGTCCTAACCGGCGCTCGTCGCAGACTGCCACTGTCATAGAACAGCCCGGATGAAACCATACAACATGTTTAAGGGACACTGGGAGTGAAATTTTGGTCAAAATTGTCAAAAAGTCGAAAATTGTTTTTTTACCTTAAAATGTTCCTGGAACACCTGTGCATTTGGATCAGCTAACATTTTTCATATCCCCCACTCCATGTGGCCATTACGGCCCTTTCAAATAGCGCTCTTCCCTTAACGTACACAGGATGCTCCTATATAAAAGCCTGTTTTTCTCAAAACTACATTTCTGCACATTCCAAAAGAAGGTCGCGCCTGAGTTTTGCTTCAAATTCAATTAAAATTTCCAAAAGTATTCATAAATAGCAGCTAAACAAAACTATGATCCAATATTGATGTTATCATTAACATGAATTCCAAAAACATTTTTTGTATGAAAAAAATCAATAATTTTTAAGATTAAATTTTCTTTGTTATTAAAAAAATATGTACTGCATAATCAGCAAACGTATTTGAAATATCTCTTCATACAATTGTTATTCATGTTTTAGAGTATCAGTTCGGCCAATGTAAATGAATTTTGGAAAGTCAATAGACGCGATCTCTATTTTGAAAATGTACCTATTAAATTCATAAAATAATTTACATATCCTAAACGAATTATTCAATTTTAATGAAATTTAGTGTACCTCCTATTCTCATATAAATACAAACACAGTAAAAATTTCAGAAAAATCTATCAAGAAATGTGGAACTTTCAAATTTCACTCCCAGTGTCCCTTAAAACTACTTTTAAACGCTTTACTTACCAATGTTATTAAAGGAGATGCTGGAACTGGCCACCGTCATTGTCCACACATTTTTGGCGCCTCTTTAGGAAACTCTCCGTCACTCGCCGTAGTTCACGTTGAGAAATGCTGGCAACTTCCTTGCGAATGCTTTGTTTTAATTCTTCCAGTGTGTGTGTGTGTGTGTGTGTGTGTGTGTGTGTGTGTGTGTGTGTGTGTGTGTGTGTGTGTGTGTGTGTGTGTGTGTGTGTGCGCGCGTGGGTGTGTGTGTGTTTAATTTAACGTCCTCCAACATTGTGTCATATGGGACGAATGAATGAAATGAAATGAAATGGGTGAAATGATGCTCAAATGAGCCCGAGGTTCATGGAGCTTTAAGTTACTCGACATTTGTCTTCTCAGGGTAGGGTAAACCTCGGAAAAAAACCTTACCCGCATTCGAACTCGCGACCTCTTGAACGTGAGGCAGACACGCTAACCATCACGCTACCAGGGTGTGTGGGTTTGATGTGTACACTTTATGCTTTAAGTTAGTGACTGAGTTAACACATATGAATCAGAAATAAATACATGCTGTGTAGCAGAAAACAAATAATGAACCATAATGCACTTTGTGACTAAGCTGCGTTATCATGTTTGTGTGTGCGCAGTGGAAAAACACCGCGCAGTGGTTCGGATACGTTTTGGTCTCTCTGTAGCTTACTAAATTCGAAGCAGAAAAGTGTAACTGCAGGGTTGTAAATCAATTCAGTAATTTAAAGAAGATATATTTCGTGTTTCACGGTATAGACTATCTTTGGCACACAACACTTTCGCACAGATATCGCTTTAATGCTGGTGTGAGAAGCAAAACATGCTTGAAGGTTGCCATTTTATTGATTAAATGTATAGTTTTACGTTGTTGCGCAAAGTACAAAAGTTTGGATTACGCTTAGATAAGCAATGTTCGTGTGATAGCATTGCTAAAAGATGCTCCCTACAGAACCTTTAAGGGAAGACTTTTAGTAACAAAAGAATGTTGTCTAGTCTTGTATCCCAATAAAGTACTACGGAGAGGGATATCGGCACGTCGGTCTTGTGGCCTTCCAGAAGCCAGGTTCCTTAACACTTCCTGGTGGCATCTAGTAGAAACGGCGTCCTCCCCACATCTCCCTAGAAGGCACGAAAGCCGAGAGCGCACCGAAAGAGGGTATTGCTGACGCAGATTTTTCTTAAATCTTCAAGGCATCTGATATTTTCAAATAGTGTCACAAAAAGTTCACCCCCCCCCCCCCGCCTCGAAAAAAAATATGAAGAAGATTAAGCAATAAGCCTATTTGTGTGTCGGACAGATGATAACAGATGGGACAGAGACTATCAATAATACCAGTTGCACGTGGAAATATCGATTTGTGTAAACCGCGCTGCAACACGACGTGGAAATTTACATGGCTGTACCTATATGCACAGCATTAACTCTTGAAAGCACTCCGATGCTATTCTTTCACACTGCTTTGCACTTGGGGTTTTATAAAACCTCTCACTCTTTAAACGCATCCAGGGACCTCGAGAGTGTAATAAAACCAAACTAAAACCTAAATAAATATAATTTACTCGTATAACATTACATAATACGGCAATTACACATCGACATGAATGAACAAATTATGAGGAATTTATTTCCATTCTGTCTGAAAAAACATTTCAGCTACAGAAGTAGTAGAATCACATACTTCTAACAAAAGCAGTTATCTAAATTGCACACTTTGAGCTTAGAAATACTTTTAAAAACTTCTGCTATTTTAAAGTTACTTTATTGCAAATAGCTTAAATTTATATGATCGTTCAATCTTGGAATTGAACACATTATTCCGAATAATAACGCATAAATAATACAGTGTGTTTAATTTTATATCGATTTTAACCATGGAACGTCTCATTACCTCAAAAAAGAAATGAAGCATGCATGACGGTTGTTCCCTAAAATTCCTCGGACAATTCGAGCTTTTAAATTTTTTAGCATTCGAATATTGACATTAAATGGATTTGATGGTACAATGTTGAAAACTGGTTCAAATACCTCTGAGTAATTCGCATTTTTCTGATGTTCAATTTATTTTGATGCTGTGTGTGTACTGTTTTCAATTATCTTAGCAATTTAAGGGTACACGCATAAAGGGGGGAATGTCATAATTTAACAAACAGAGGTACTAAAATATAAAAGTTTCAACCTTTAATGTTGTCTATAATAGTAATTGTACATGAATTATTATATTATTTAAGCTTAGCCTAATTTAATGGTATTGTACATAGGTAATAATACTAACAATAACAACAACAACAACTATAATAATAATAATAATAATAATAATAATAATTATAATAATAATAATAATAATAATAATAATAATAATAATAATAATAATAATAATAATAATAATAATAATAATAATAATAATAATAATAATAATAATAATAATAATAATAATAATAATAATAATAATAATTAATAATAATAATAATAATAATAATAATAATACTAATAATAATAATAATAATAATAATAATAATAATAATAATAATAATAATAATAATAATAATAATAATAATAATAATAATAATAATAATAATAATAATAATAATAATAATAATAATAATAATAATAATAATAATAATAATAATAATAATAATAATAATACAAAAAAATGAAGTTATAATGGAAATAATATGGAAATAAAGAGGAATATCACTTTTAACAAACCATAACAAATAGCTTTATTACACATCTCAATAGTATGGAAGTGTATCAATGAAGGATTTTCCTTCTGGTCCACAAAATAATCTAAGATCAGTAATTTTTGCTTCAGAATTTGGATGTAAACCTGAAATAGAAATGGCAAATATAAAGCGCCAATATTCGCAGCATGTTTGCAAATGTAGAGCCAGCATCTGGTGCTTCTGGAAGCAGTCTGGTGCAGTAGGGTCGATCATGGAGCATTTCCAATTACCTGTCTCTATTCCGTGAATCGTTGATGCTCGATAGAGATGACAAGTTCCTTTATAGGCCTTGCACAAGGGAGTAAAAAACTTGGTCCATCGAGGAATTATTGGTTGATTAACTTCAATTACATTGAAAGGGAGGGACTTATTTGTGGCACTCCTAAAATGATTCGCCCAGTCTTCTGCCCTTTCTGATTAAATAGTGCCAACTTTCTGTGGCAATCTAAATACAAGTGCCCACGAATTGCAGACACTATTTATGCAGAATCTAGACGTTTGGCATGATGTACAACAAAGTGGAGACATTCCCTTTTATCAATTGATTTCTGAACGTACTATATTTCAGTGACATTTCGCTTTATTTGCTTGGACCTTGTCTTATACTTATAGGCGGGAGAATAGTTTATCTTGATAGTGTTACTTCATTTTTGCTTTCTCTACTACGTATACTAAGTTGAGGAAGTTTTGTATTCCACTCAAAAATTCCGTGTTAAAATTTCACCGGAAATTTGTTTTGAGGCCCCCTGAATCCAGAGAAAACATTTTTAGAAAAAAGTCCATGAGAGGAGAGAGAGAGAGAGAGAGAGAGAGAGAGAGAGAGAGAGAGAGAGAGAGAGAGTGTGTGTGTGTGTATGTGTGTGTGCGTGTGCGTGTCAGTCTGTCAGTCTGTGGGCAGCATAACTCAAAAATGAAAAGTCGGCTAAAATAAAAAGTTGGTATTAAGGATGCGACACGAAGATTTAATTCCTTTACCCCAAACTACTCTTTATCTGCAACTTCTTTCGAAAATTTTGATTTTCTCGAAAATGGCTCCAACAATTTTGAGTAAAATGCCATATGTTTGAGATATTCTTATAACAAATGAAATATACATTTTGAATATTCCGCCTATAGTCTATTTAGTCACGTGTACGCTGTATACCTTTTGCATAACTGGTAAACTGTAACAGATAGGCCAAATCTTACTGAACAAAAAAATATGTAGATCTTGCTAAAACACACAATTTATGTGCAAATAAGTTTTTTTTGTAGAGTGAATCATTTCGCAGATATTCTTTGTTATTTGTGTGAATTTTGGAAAACAAACTTTCGTCAAGTGGTAGATCGTGGTTCACTTTAACCGTGCAAAGAGAACGGAATCTCCAAGCTTTAAAAGATTTGACTATCGCTCAAAGTCTACTGTATTCCCATATTCCCCTTGTACCTACAAGGGAATAAGCAATAAGATAATTTCTGCCAAAGTTTATCTGAACTAACGGAAGACAAAGGGATAGGAGTTTGTATGAATGGTTAGTACAAGAATAAAGAAAGTCATGTTAGTGCATAACATCTGATGTTTTTATTTAAATTGACATTTCTCCTTTTCCCGTGTACCCTTCAATTCTGGTTGAAATGGTTGGAGTAACATTTATACACTTTGCCATCTTCTCCAGTTTAAGGGAGATATCTTCACAGCAGGCAGTATTCCGATGTGAAAAGCAAGTTGCCAGATTTACAAATATTTAGTCCTTTCTCTTTTAGACAAACGAGATATTTACATTTTGACATGTTCCATCCCTACTGTTTGTAATTAATAAGAGTATATGTAAATATTTATCAGAAAGAATATTTATGCTAAAATTCACATGTGTGTTATTGGATAACAACGTTTCCTTACTATTCCGTCATTTCAAATCTATTCTTGAAACCGATGGAATCTCAAAAATGGTTGGAATAACAGAAGTTTAGCATTTCTGAACATTGTGAGTCTTTGAATGTGTAAAACACTTCATACATACAACTAGATCGATTAGCTCGAGCAGATTTCATTCTACGAAGTAATTAAGGGAAACTGGGAGTGAAATTTGAAAGTTCCACCTTTCTTGATAGATTTTTCTGAAATTTTTACTGTGTTTGTATTTATATGAGAATAGGCGGTGCACCAAATGTCATTAAAATTGGATAATTCGTTTGTGATATATAAATTATTTTATGAATTTAATAGGCACATTTTCAAAATAGAGCTCGCGTCTATTGACTTTTCAAAATTCATTTATATTGGCAGAACTGATACTCTAAAACATGGGTAACAATTGTATGAAGAGATATTTCAAATAAGTTTGCTGATTATGCTGTACATATCTTTTTAACAACAAAGAAGATTTAATCTGAAAAATTATTGATTTTTGTCATACAAAAAAAAAAAAAAAAAAAAAAAATGTTTTTGGAATTCATGTTAATGATAACATCAATATTGAATCATAGTTTTGTTTAGCTGCTATTTATGAATACTTTTGGAAATGTTCATTGAATTTGAAGCAAAACTCAGGCGCGACCTTCTTTTGGAATGTGCAGAAATGTAGTTTTGAGAAAAACAGGCTTTTATATAGGAGCATCCTGTGTACGTTAAGGGAAGAGCGCTATTTGAAAGGGCCGTAATGGCCACATGGAGTGGGGGATATGAAAAATGTTAGCTGATCCAAATGCACAGGTGTTCCAGGAACATTTTAAGGTAAAAAAACAATTTTCGCCTTTTTGACATTTTTGACCAAAATTTCACTCCCAGTGTCCCTTAAATTGATGAAAATAATGAATTGTTGTTCCAAATTGTCTAAATAACGTTGGAAGATAGGATAATAGAACACCTAGGGCTCCGTTCCAGCTGCCTGGTGTTTCCTAGCACCTAGTGAGATAAATCTTTTATCTCAATCAAACACCAGTGCACTCTAAACTCTATAGTGGTAAATTGCACATGTTTTGAGTTGGTCGGAAGTTGGCTTTGCCGAAGAAAAGCCGCAGTTACTATATAGCAACGTTGAGCGCCATGTTGTGTCTGTGCATATTCTCCTCGGGCTGGCTTTTCGTGATATATGGACGGACGCGTATTGGACTCCACTCCGTCTGTCCGGAGGTTACTGGCGCGATCATTCCTGTTGGAGAGGCGCTAAAGCTGTCGCTGGGTAAATGCACCGACCTTGTAATCCAGATATACACGAGATAAGGGGCACAGCAGTGGAAGCAATTGTTACAAGCAAGACGACTAGCAACACCAACAAAATCCGGTCATCCATGTAATCACCAACAGGATGCGATTATGGGGTCCGTTTTCGCAGGGCATGTGGGTACAACTGGCATTTCTAACAGACTGGAACACCGTCACTACCATCAAAAGTAACTGCACGTATCAAATATTACGCAATTAAATCCCGTAGGGTTAGATTTTCATGAAAGCGTTTTCTTTGTGCGCAAAGAACTAATGCCTTCTGCCGATGTTATATCCTGCCAGCCACTGACAACAACCATTGGATTTAATTGGCTCTAAACCAGCAAGGTAGAGCTATATTTTTGAATGTTGAATTTAGGCTTGAATGTTAGACATTTCTCCTACTTAGTAGTAATGATATAATGATAATGATAATGATAATGATAATGATAATGATAATGATAATGATAATGATAATGATAATGATAATGATAATGATAATGATAATGATAATGATAATGATAATGATAATGATAATGATAATGATAATGATAATGATAATGGTAATGGTAATGATAATGATAATGATAATGATAATGATAATGATAATGATAAAGATAATGATAATGATGATGGCGGCGGCGGTGGTGGTGGTAGTGGCGGCGGCGGCGGCGGTGGTGGTGGTGGCGGCGGTGGTGGTGGCGGTGGTGGTGACGGCGCGGCGGCGGCGGCGGTGGTGGTGGTGGCGGCGCGGCGGCGGCGGTGGTGGTGGCGGCGGTGGTGGTGGTGGTGGTGGTGGTGGCGGCGCGGCGCTGGCGGCGGTGGTGGTGGTGGCGGCGGTGGTGGTGATGATGGTGGTGGTGGTGGTGACGGCGCGGCGGCGGCGGCGGTGGTGGTGGTGGTGGCGGTGGTGGTGGTGGCGGCGCGGCGGCGGCGGCTGTGGTGGTGGTGGTGGCGGCGGTGGTGGTGGCGGTGGTGGTGGTGGTGGTGGTGGCGGCGCGGCGGCGGCGGCGGCGGCCGTGGTGGTGGTGGCGGTGGTGGTGGTGGTGGTTGTAGTGGTGGTGGCGGCGCGGCGGCGGCGGTGGCGGTGGCGGTGGTGGTGGTGGTGGTGGTGGTGGTGGTGGTGGTGGTGGTGGTGGTGGTGGTGATGGTGATGATAAAAATGATCTGCATTCATATGGCCTGATGCCTTGAGTATACATGAGGACTATAAGTCCGCATATCTCCCTTTATTTACATTCATTTTACAATACTCATTAACAAATTATCTTTGCAGATAAATTAAAATAAACAATATACATAAAATAAAATGACTGGTTTAAATATGCATTATGATATAATGTTAGAGGTGTTTGGCCTAAGGATGACTAATCAGGTAATGTCTAGCAGCTGTTCACTTTTCCAGTCCCTTCTGCCAGTAGTAATCCAAACATACGAGTATTTTCTTGTACCTCTCGGAGCCTCATTCGTAACATCTATTTGATCTCGTCCTTCCTTCTGGGACTGTGGGATGTAGAGATGTGTTTGACAGTCTGACTGACCTTCATGTTGTTGTCGTGGGTTGCTTTGGAGCAACTGGACTGTGTGCATGAGAGGAATAGGACTGTGGGACTTTTTCAGACATTTCATTTGTAGGTACATTAAGATTATGTGTTAAAGCTTTGTCACGTAAGATGGTTTGTACATCTTGTCCTTCATGTTTGATATAGGAAGGAAATAAAATAAATGTATCTCAGTCACAATAAACTATTACACATTCCCATGCGTGTCCCTGTTGTGCTGGTAAATGCATTAGAAAATAGGCATAGCTTAATGAGAAGGTCTATTTTGTTAGACGGAAGTGAAATTTGGGGAGGGGTAGAACGGGGTAATGGTAGATGTGGGATGTAATGATGTCATTTCACACTACGCTCCAAATGTTACAAACACCAGCGAGAAAACCTGTCTCTTAAGTTTTGGGCATCGGAGCTGGAAACAAGTATGGGGTCAGCATGGCAAAGAGCTGGAATACACGACAACAATACATGGAAAGGAGTTCAAAGAAGACTACTAGGTATCAGCCAACAAGAAATTGAACCTAAGTGTCTTCTAAACCTGGCAAGTGAAATTAAGAAGAAAGTAAAGACAGAAACGCAACTGGTGGTCAGGAGGGCACAGAAAATGGCTGACGATTATGGCAGAAGTTGTCTATTCTATGGTGGGGATGAAGCTGGGTACATATGTTGGCGCAATGTACACAGTAGGAGAACCAGTGAGAAAATTAATTCACACAAAAGGTTCTCAAGTCCAGCTAGAAAAACACTGGATTTTTGGGATTTAGTGAGTCACTAAGGAACCGGCAAGACATAGGAAATTTCTTGGCTAAAGTGCGCCAAGATAGATGGAACTTGTTCGTTAGAAGAAATGTATATTTATTTCTTCTATCTTCTTTGGATTTGTTTTTCTTTCCTCATGTCACCCTGACTTGTATCTTAAATATGCATGTACGGCGAATGACTCATGCTCTAATGTTTGTATAATAACCTTAACCATTTGACTCAATAAGGGTACCTGATCCATCCATTTACACATTTTAAATCTCACTTCCATAGAATGCAGCTTTGGTTGGCAATTCCCATTTTCAAATAGGTCTCTTTAACCAAATAACCCGGCATTCATTGAAAATCAGTGTCTATGTCTGCAAAGTAGCTTATTAGAGGTAGTAAAAGGTGTTCAATACCTTCAGGAGACACCTGCTGTCCAATCTATTGATATAAGCTACACTACCAATGCTATTTCTCAGTATATTTATTCTGTTTCTTCATCAGGAGTTCCTGGAGTTTTTGAGGACTCTTTCCTTGGAATAGTTCTACAGAAAGTAGTTCCACAGATACGAAGTGACCCCAGAGCGTCAACTCACAAGAAATAAATAAATCAAAATAGTTGAGCATATTACTTTCTCTACTGGTCAGTAGGGGAAGTATTGTATTCCACCCAAAAATTCGATGTAGAGATTTCACCGGAAATATATGTTTTGAGGCCCCCTGTATCCAAAAAAAGCATTTTTAGAAAAAGGTCCGTGTGTGTCTGCGTGTCAGTCTATCAGTCTGTGGGCAGCATAACTAAAAAAACGAAAAGTCGGTTAGAAACCAAAGTTGGTATTTAAGTTTAATGTCTTTCAAAGATGCGACACGAAGATTTTGAAGAGAATAGCCCCACCCTAAACTACCCTTTACATGGAAAATTTTTAGAAAATTTTGATTTTCTTGAAAATGGCTCAAACGATTTTGATTAAAATGTCATATGTTTGAGATATTTTTATGACAAATGAAATGTATATCTTGAATTTTCTGGCTATAGCCCCTGTAGTCGTATTTACTCTGGACGACTTTTGCATAACTGGTAAACCGTTAGAGATAGACCAAATCATACTATACAAAAAGATGTAGATCTTGCTAAAATACACCATTTATGTCTGAATAAATTTTCTTGTAGGGTGAACCATTTCGGAGATATTCCTTGTTATGTGTGTGAGTTTCGGAAAACTTAGAACTTTCGTGAAAAGGATCATTGTTGTTCATTTTTTTATATGTTAAGTGGGCAAAGGCAACAGAATCCCAAAGCTTTAAAACATTTGACTATCGCACAAAGCCTACTGTATTCTAATATTCCCATTGTACCTACAAGGAAATGAACAATAAGATAAGTTATACAAATGTTTATCTTAACACGAAGAAGATATAGGAATAAGAGTTTGTAAGAATGGTTAGTACAAGAGTAGAGAAAGTCATGTGAGTGCAACACATCAGATTTTTTTTGTACTCAAATGTAAGGCCTGCTTTTCCTGTGTGTCCATCTTTACCTTATTGCATATATCTCTTTATGTTCTGTCTTTGCTTAAAATTGCATATTTTTAATAAGATATCTAAGTGTTAATTAGGGAAACCTAGGTACACTTTTGCTTTCCTCCATTGCAGCTGAAAGAGCACATGCAGTGTCTCAGTAAAGAGATGGAACAATGCGACGTCCTTCCACGTGGATTTACACTACAATGAGTGGTGCGTTCAATCAAGGCAAATCACGGTCAGATAAAGTGCGTTTAACATTGGTGAACCGCGTTGAGATCATTATTGTGAGGAATTTCTTAATTTTTCTTTTTTTTTTTTTTAACCCCGGGAAGGCGAAGATCTCTAAAGGGTTTGTTTAAAGAGAGTGGTGCACATGGTCATACGAGATATAGGAATAGGAGAGATACATAGGGGGTTAAGCAGTAAAGCTAGGCTTATTGTACCTATCCTCCAAGGGGCACCGCGGGGAGGAAGGATGAGGTGAGAGGAGACAACGGGTGGCCTGTCCAGACTGGCAGGACAGAGGTCTCTAAGATTTACAAAGTTTGACAACATCTAGAAGTCTTCCGGAGGGAGCCTGGCGTGGTCCAACACCCCATATGCCACCCCCTGCTCGGATCCTAGAGACAGCGAGGGACGGAAAAAGTTCCTGTAAGCATTTCATCCCTGTCAAGTTGCATCTAACGCTTTCGCTGACACTTTCATCCTGAAAGAACCAATTAGATATTAGGGAACACCGGGCATATTGTAGCCCCATTTTACTTTCGCTCTCTTAGTTTGAAATTACTCGTACGATATTTCGTCCTTGCGAAGGAACTTGTCTTTTCCGCCTCCTCATGATTTTTCAACTTCAGCAGTTGAATTCGACAACGACCTCCACTGTTGGCGATAACCTTCAAGGCTTCCGCATTTGCCTCGACCGTTCAAGAGTATCACTTCTCAAGTCATAAACCTGAACCTGGCTTCGTTTTCTGATTAGCCCATGCCAAGCGACACCAAAGGATTACAAACGCAGTGTTACGACATTATTAATTATGTGCGGATCTGAAAACTCGAGAAAGTCCTAATTAAGATCAATTCCTATGTACCAACTATTCCACATTGTTAGATGATAAGTAATTTGTATTTCTCAACGACGTGTTTCTTCTGTGAAAATTTTCAAGACCCAGTCAATTATAATTCACCTTGAAACAGAAAGGTGAATCTCAATATTCGTTTAAGTGAAACAGATACCGCAAAGCGCTTCAAGATGTCAGCTTAAGAGGAAGGGGAGGCTCCAAACGTAATTAGGAAAGTTTTGGATCCCTCCCTCTAACCGCAGTAATCCCAAACTCCAAAATCCTATAGAGTACCTAACCACTTGGGGTATATATTTTTGAAGGAGATGAAAATTGCACCAAGCTGAAAGTTTGTGTAGGAGCGTATTGTGGAACAAAGGCCATTTAACTTCCAGTGCATGTTACTTTACAAAGAAACAAAAGACGAATATAGGAACAACCCTTGAGATTCATAAATTATAATCCTTTTGTTTTGTTAAATTACACTGTTTCAGTTAGCAGAGTTAAGTGAATTTTCGCACCTATTTGCAATAATAATAATAATAATAATAATAATAATAATAATAATAATAATAATAATAATAATAATAATAATAATAATAATAATAATAATAATAATAATAATAATAATAATAATAATAATAATAATAATAATAATAATAATAATAATAATAATAATAATAATAATAATAATAATAATAATAATAATAATAATAATAATAATAATAATAATAATAATAATAATAATAATAATAATAATAATAATAATAATAATAATAATAATAATAATAATAATAATAATAATAATAATAATAATAATAATAATAATAATAATAATAATAATAATAATAATAATAATAATAATAATAATAATAATAAAATAATAATAATAATAATAATAATAATAATAATAATAATAATAATAATAATAATAATAATAATAATAATAATAATAATAATAATAATAATAATAATAATAATAATAATAATAATAATAATAATAATAATAATAATAATAATAATAATAATAATAATAATAATAATAATAATAATAATAATAATAATAATAATAATAATAATAATAATATAATAATAATAATAATAATAATAATAATAATAATAATAATAATGATGATGATGATGATGATAATGATAATGATAATGATAATGATAATAAAGTTTTTCCGAGGAAATGTTGCTATCAGGTGTTGAATGGAGTGAAGTACGTCCTGTGCCTACGATAATCACGCAACAGTTCCTTGTTAGTAAACGCGCGCACTTTGTCATCCCCACGGTTTACGGCCACTACTTCAGGGTAGTGACGTAATGAATACAATAGTTGGGAGGTGTATGTATATGTATTATACTGAAAATATCTTCATTAGGCTGGAAAGAATTTTTCCCCTCCCACATATCCTCCATCCAAGCCTTGTTGTTTCTATTCTCGCGGTTTCTGCTTCTACATGTTTTGTGCTTTTGATTGGCTCAATAAAGCGTATCTGTGGCAAGGGTGCAGATATTTCTCATTTGTGTTTTCAGTTAATTTTATGTTGCTTGCGGAGAAGTGCCCTCGAGCGTCACGTTCATTATTATCCGCATTTGCGCACGAAACTCTAAAATAAAAATGGAAAGGATAACATTACTGTGGAAATCTACGTGAGATAAATATAACAAAATAGAATGTAAAGTGGAAGCGAGTAGAGTGTGTCTGTCGAGGGAAGTACTCTTTATTTGTCAGGTTGCATTGAAGTAGAAGACAAAGTGAGGACTGCCTGCCTGCCAGGTGCGAGCTTTCTTGGGCTAACAGCCACATTCATTTCCTTGGCATCTTTGCTGCTCTTGGGGCCCGCATGCACCACAATCCCCACAAGCTTGTTAGCACAGTAGCAAACACATACCTCATGCAGCAGCGTCTTCCAAATTATGACACATGCATTAAAGGACAAACAGGAGTTAGGTAGACGGCAGCAGCATTACGTAAAATAAAGGCAATTTTTAGGGATGGGAGTGTCATGGCCTTTATTTATCATGAGAAATAAGCCCTTCTCTTTCCGCCACATGCGCCCTTTTCGTTTCCTACGCGCCTTAGAGATAAACTGCTTGTTTAGTTTTCTTACGGGCTTATCCGGTGTCTCTTTGCACATGCCTTGCATTTTCATAGTGGCAAATACAAGTTAGGAAACTTTGTTATCTGCACTGCAAGCTTGTGATGCAACATAAGACGTTTTAAAGCGTTTATATAATCCTAGTATTATAAACAAATTGTTGTATTTGGTATCATGCATAACTGGCTCATTACGGCACGCGAGCCAATAAGAGCCATGCTCTATTTCCTATGGCATTGACGTAATATTCATATTTCAGGTCGTTGTGGCTTGAAGAGAGATCATGAAAGCATTATGTGATACTCTTTTCTCTGAGCGATGGAGACGCGAGAAACCCTGTAAATCATTAGGGGACCCTGGGACTATTTTCAATTTTCTTTATTTTTTTTATTTACCAGCATATGTGGGACTTACACCCCCTATGACTTACAAGCCAGGGGAGCACAGGAGCCTATGGACCGGACAGAGTGAAGACCTGCAAGCGGGTGGTCAGCCAAGCACCAGGTATGAGAGTGAGGAAATGGATGGTGTCAACTGCAGGCGAAATCGACGATTGAAAGGCGATAATTTAGCAATTGGTGGAATGAGTGGCGGGGGAAACAGGAGAACTCGGAGAAAACCCGCAATGACGCCGCGAGTACCACATACGAGTCCCTGGGATCGAACCCGGGCCACCTAGGCGAACGTTCTAACCGCTCGGCCACGGCGCCACCTTCTATATTTTTATACGTTTGAAATCAATACTGTGCAGACTTAAAGGTGTTTATGTTATAAAATACCACACAAAGTTCAAGTACAATCTGTCTTGAGTCAATTAATTATTAAATTTATTTTTAATGCGAAAATATCTTAATATTCAAAATAGTTCATGCGCATAAAAACCTAGAATATCACAACAGTTTTGTAACTTTATAAACTGTAATTGCCCCTAAAAACACTATCAGTATCTGGCAGGAAGGAAGCGAGTTGCGTTCAAAATAAATAACTTCTTTGCTCTGATAGACGTTGAAAGCATTGTATGTTGTTCTTAGCTAATGCTGGATTTCTGACAATGAAGTCATTAATCCTCTTGCTCTCCAATATTTTTCACTGATGATATTGAAGAGAGCAATAGCAGTAATAGTAACCGCTTTTTAGAGAGCACCATATTTTTATGTTTTGGCGGTCACATCGCTCTCTCACAATCCCCAGAATGTATGGAGGACCACACCTGTCGTTGGTTTACGGGTCTCACCGACCTGATCGAGAGAATTATCAAAATAAATTCACCGACCATATCCTCTGATCACCAATCAGAGGACGCATTACATGCCATGACAGGTCAGCATGTTAGGGGTTAAGATTTTATAGAGAAATGGAGAGGTTGGAAAAATAAAGACTCCCTAGTCCTCGGGAACCCTAATAGCATCGGAGTCGGAAGAGAACAAGAGATGACCAAGGTAAGGTCAGATAGAAAAGTTACAGTGAGGAGCAAAACACCAGTAAGTGGAAGTAATGTTCTGCTCAGCTTGGGTACCTTGTGGTCGCTATTCACATATCCCCTAGACGGAGACCCCTGAGTCAAAAAAAGCATTGTATGTACCACTAGGTTAAAATGATAAATATGCTTTCAAAACATATGCCCTTTTGTTTACATACTTGTGATGAGTTGGCTGGTGATTATTTATATGCTGTATAGAAAAGGCACTGCGTGGTATTTTTCCAAGGCTATTTTCCTTGCGTTCCGGTTTGGTTCCTAGCAATTTATTCCATCAACAAGTTTTCCGTTATGCCAGAACTCAGTTTAAAGAACGGTGAAGAAATAAACGTCTGAAGAAAATATTGTCAAACAATTATCCACAGATGATTTTGTCAGCGAGTGAAGAGCACTTCAGTTGTTTCTGATCATCGTTCTGCTTGAGTACTAAACAGACCCGAGGGCAATGGGAGGTGAAGATGCTTCAGAATTTCTATTTTGCGTTTTCTGTGCGATGAAAAATATAAGTCTTCAGGCTTAAAATTATACAGGATGTTTACAAAAGTGTCCCATATTGCAATAAGAGTTAGGATTGGTCAAAACTAGAATAAATGTTGCTATAAACAATGTCCGGGAAGAAATACTTGTTTGAGATATGAGCCATTT
>CM060964.1:20285410-20287910 GCA_030765045.1 Tenodera sinensis
GGAAGGAGAGGCATGAAGTAATGCTTGACCAGAAACTGCGGGAAAATGTGGGCAGAGTTCGTGCATCATACTGAGGCATGAGAAGCAAAGGGTTTCTTGTGTCTGGCTCAGTGTGTGTATTGTAGTTAGTGCATACTTAGTTATAGTCTGTGGAGAGTCAGACTTTGTGCCTTACGACACGTGACCCCTAGGAGGAACGGATGAGAGACGGCCAGATATAAGCGACAATGTATAATGACGGGGTTGCAGCAATCCTGACATGTGCTGAGCCATGAACCTAGGGGTTCAGGAAGAGGGACCAGCTGGTGCACTCCTACAGCGCTGGGACATATGTATGCAGGGCAAAGACACGAAGGGAAATCCATGGTAGAAGAGGAACCAACCTAACATTCACCCATCAAACTGGGAAAGCCTAAGGTCAGAGTAGCCGGCGCAACGGGAATCGAGTTGGGGACCTCGGGAGCGCGAGACTCACGCTCGGTACCTGTAGATATACAAATGTAAGGTCATATGTAATGCCACGATGAAGTCCTATGACTAACCCACGACTAAAATATGCGCAATTATTTATATAATTGTAGTTACTTGTGATGTTGAAAACCCAGCTGTTAGACAATTTAACATGAAAAATCTGATGTGTTGCACTCATATGACTTTCTCCACTCTTGTACGGATCATTCTTACAAACTCTTATTCCTATTTATAGCTGGGAGTTATTTTCGGGCTGTTATGCCGTGGTCTGCTGGAGTCTTATTCCTATATCTTCATCATGTTAGTTGAGAGAAACATTTGCTGAAACTATCCTATGGCTATTTCCTTGTAGGTACAAGGGGAATATGGGAATACGGTAGGCTTTGTGTGATAGTCAAATCTTTTAAAACTTTGAGATCCCGTTTTCGTTGCATGGTTAATATTTAAAAAATGAACAACGATGTTGCATTTGACGAAAGTGTAAGTTTCCCTAAACTCACACAAATAAATAACAAGAACTATCTCCGAAATGGTTCACTTTCCAAAAAGTTTATTTGGACATACACTGTGTGTTTTAGCAAGATCTACAGTTTTTGTATAGTAAGATATGGTCTAACTCTTACGGCTTACCAATTATGCAAAAGTCATCAAGAGTAAACAGGACTACATAGGCTATAGCCAGGAAATACGAAATATACATTTCATTTGTCATAAAAATATCTTAAACATATGTCATTAATCAAAATTGTTAGAGCCAGTTTCAAGAAAATCAAAATTTTTGAAACCTTTTCCACGTGAAGGGTAGTTTGGGGTGGAGCAATTTTCTTCAAAATCCTCCTGTCGCATTCTTGAAAGACATTAAACTTAAATATCAACATTGGTTTTTAAGCGATTTTGGTTTTTGACTTATGCTGTCCATAGACAGACAGACAGACAGACCGACAGACAGACAGACAGACAGACAGACAGACACACACACACACACACACATACACACAAACGCGCGCGCGGACCGTTTTTTAAACATTCTTTTTTTCTGGATTCAGGGGGCCTCAAAACATACTTCCGGTGAAATCTTGACATCGAATTTTTGGGTGGAATACAGTACTTCCTCTACTTACTATATGCAGTAGAGAAAGTAAAAATAGCTTGTGTAACGGATACGTTTTCTCTCAAGGGCGTACTTTATTTGTAAATTGACACTATTTAAATGTGTGTTGGTTAAAAAGACACTTTCGAAGGCTCAGCATTTAAGGAACTGCTGGTTTTTGGTAATGTTAATTGAAGTTAATTGGACTGATGTGGATGTTGTGGTGGGAGAAGTTGATAATTTCTCCGGAATGATGACATGCATGACGTAGCGTATTAATGACCGCTTACAACTGTTAACCACTTAACAGAAGACACAACCCTGTCCGGGGTAAACAGCAAGTTGAGTCCTTTGCTGGACCCTTGCCATTGTGCAGAAAGTTTTCCTTTCTGTGCTAAACGATCCATTCACACACTTAATACCGTAATCGTAAAAAAACATGTAACTTTCTGGATGAAGAAGCTCAACTGCGTGCTTATTCTATTACAGTCCAGTAAGAGCTAATGATTTATCCTTACAAGACGAAGGACCACGGTTGGTCGGTACCCAGGCATAGCTAAGCCTATTAATCAGTATCAGAAACGTGGCGGTTGAGTAAAATAGTCCTTAGTAAAACCACAGAATACATGACATGCATCGTATTATTATTATTATTATTATTATTATTATTATTATTATTATTATTATTATTATTATTATTATTATTATTATTATTATTATTATTATTATTATTATTATTATTATTATTATTATTATTATTATTATTATTATTATTATTATTATTATTATTATTATTATTATTATTATTATTATTATTATTATTATTATTATTATTATTATTATTATTATTATTATTATTATTATTATTATTATTATTATTATTATTATTATTATTATTATTATTATTATTATTATTATTATTATTATTATTATTATTAT